>CALSCP010000173.1:42496-61336 GCA_943704425.1 Ministeria vibrans ATCC 50519 | reverse complement strand
AAGAAGAGAGAGGAGGGAAAACAGGAGAGAAACAAAGTGGTAGAACAAAAGAGAAAAACATAGAGAGGAGAGATAGCACATCATGAACTGTCGAAAGCGTAAGGGTTGACTAACAAGTTGTTGTCTCACTCAATTTAGAATCTTTTGCATGGTCGTTCAATCACTCTTTGTCAAAGAAGGACCCAATCTTGACAGCGACGAACACCGCAAGATGTGTGCGATTGCACTCATCAAGGCTCTTTGTGAGACCCCTCACCTGCATCAGCAACCATACAATGCTCTGGCGTACGTCTCCTGACTACTTTCTCTTTTTTTCACAAGCGCACTTTCTAACTCCACATCTACTATAGTGGTCCTATCATTGCAACTGTCTTGCGCATCTGCGAAAACACACGTTACAGCGACGACACTACCGCCACGCCACGTACGACACTCTCGTCGCGCAACAAGACGCGCACTGGCGCACAGGGCACTTCTGCTTTCAAACAACCTCAACAAGAGAATGTCGCGTCGGGCGAGAACACAGGATTCCAGTCTGTCTATGCTCAGCTACAGTTTTCGTCGTCTACTCAATCACAGACCTCACAGTGCTCTCCGGCCGTGCGTGTTGTCACAGACCAGGTCCAAGACATCCGTCCCTACCTCGTCTCGTCCCTCTCCACTCTCTCCTCCACCGGTTTCGACGTAAGCCATTTGCTTCCAACTTTCCCTCTATCACTTTCTTTTGTTCTCCTTCGTTTCGTTCTTCCTCCTCTTTCTGTCGTTTGACGCACTCACACTTATTCTTTCAGTGGAAGACATCTGCACTTGAAGCGTGTCCCGAGCCTCTTGCAACCGCTCTCTCTAGCTACTTTTCCTCCGCCGGTGTTCCTCTCATGTAAACGCGCACCGACACTCACTTTACACCTCTTTTTCAAATACAATGCAGCGTCAGCTAGTTGTTATTATCATACACACTCTCGATCACTTGCGCCCCAATACAGTCTCTGGGTCATAAGAATGATCAAAGAAGCGTGTGGGCACTTCAGCGGCCCCCGCCTCCTTATCCTCACTCTCATCGCCTGCCTCTTGCTCCTGTGCCAGATCCGCCATAATCCGATCCATATCCCGCTTCATCACCCGCTGTTGTTCATGCTCCGTCAGCTCATCCAATGTTCGTTCCACCTCCTTTGCTTTCTGTGTCGCTCGATCATACTCAAAGCGAAAGGTCGGCGCAAACTTTGTCGACAATCTGTTCTGCAATGCATATCGAATCTGCTTTCCGTGAGTTTGAAACAGTCCCGACACACTACAAAATGCAACATGCAATATGCAAAAAAAAAAAAACCAGAGAGCGTTCAGTTGTTTTCAGCAATGAACCCCTCACACTTATACCGTTCAATAAGCTCACGAGTACGGCGGGCGTTCAGCTGTGTCGACGACAGACCCATATGGCGACGCTGGTAGTCGCGCACATGCCGGTCCTTGGACAGATCAATCATCCAATACACTTTGGCACTCGCCACATTCTGAGACATTTTCACCTACAAAAAGCGTGACACAAGTGCGGGAGTGTGTGAGTATTATGTTTATATTTTGTTTGTGCTGTCGAAACAAATATTTTCATAATTGTGCTGTGCATACCCGAGAAATCACGAGGGTCTGCAACACGGGAGCGAATGTCTTGGCCATGACGTTGTCCTCGACAAGCACCTTGCGCAGCTCCAGCTCAACTTGCGCTCCAACGCGCGTCGCTCGGTCGTTTTGCAGCCCTTGTAGCTGCGCGACACTCTCCGCTGTGCCCTCGCGTGAGAATTCAAAGTCGGGGATCCGCCGTTCACGCAGTCGGTATTCTGCAGTGGAGTACAGTGGCGCCTGCGTAAAAAGAAGCATCACCAAAAAAAAAAAGAAACAAAGCGTGAACAAAATTGCATAGTAATAAAGTAATTATAATAATTATAAATTAGTATTATATCATACAAGACGTAGGGTGATGGAAGACTTTTTTTTTTTTTTTTTTTTTTTACCGATTTTCGCTTTTCGAGACCCATTGCTTTGACTAATTTGCCATTGTACTTTTCACGGGCCATGTCGGACGGCAAAGAGCTCTCCATTTCAAGATGAGGGTACTTTCCGGCCTTGTAGCGACGTTGCTTGTGCAATGGATACGGCTCAAACGTGTCCGGGTGAGCCGTGGCGTCGATGGGCTCGCTCGCGTCATGCGCGTATTTGCCACGTCGTCGCTTTCGCTCGCGTCTCGCCGCTGTCTCCGCGTGAATCTTGTCTTCTTCTTCCTTCTGTCGACGCAGCATCTCCTCTTCAAAGGCACGTCTGTTGTCTTCTGAGTCGCTGGGCAGCGGATCGCGCCAGTAGCCCTCTCGCGCTCCCAACTGCGCCGCCTCCGACTCGCTCATGTCCAGCGGCTCGTCATCTTCCTCGTCCTCGGCGCAATTGCGTCTCAGTGCCCCACTCGGTTCCCTTGGCGTTGCATCGCTGGAGCTGTCGCGCAGCTCGCGCAGTGCTTTTGAAATGAAAGCCATCGCGTCCTCTTCGTCGTCGTTGTCCTTCATCGTGAGTGAATCTCCGACTGACTGAAACTCATTCGATTGTTTTCGTCGTCGTCGTGCCGTCGACAGTCGCTGCAGCCTGGCCGAGGCAACTGGGTGCGGTTGCTCTGGCTCCGTTCCCCTCATGTCGTCGGCCTCCTCACGCTCTCCCTCCACGGCCTCCTCCTCGTCCTCCTTGTCCTCCTCCTCTTCTCCTTCCTCCTCCTCCTCCTCCCCCTCCTCAGTTGCAGCTGCCGCCAGCGCCTTCTCTTGAGCAAGACGAAGCAATCGATCGCGTTCATCCAGCAGCTGCTCTTCGCGCAGCTGTGCGGGGGTGAGGGCGCTCGCGGCGCGGCGCGATGCGCGATCACGCTGCCGACGACGCCGCGCCGCTCCCGTGAGGTACCGGTCCATTTCAACCTTTTCCGGGTTCACATGCTCCACTCTGGCGCCGCCTAGACTGTCGCTGGCAAGGCCACCGCGGTTCAGAAGGTCTGCGGCGAGCATCTGCTCTCGCAGTTGGTCGGCCAGCGTCTGACGCTGCGTGTTGATCTTCTGCGCCGCCTCCTTCATCGCCTCCGAAACAATCCTCTCCTTCAGCTGCGACCGCGTCATTCGAGAACGCCGCGCCAGCAGCGCAGCGGACGTGTGCAGTCCACGCTGCGCAAGCAATGCAAACCGATGCAAGGACATGTCAACGAATACGAGAGTCGTCAAAACTGTCTCGATGAGTGTCTTCGCTCCCTCTTAACCCTCCTGTAGCTTGAAGAGTGGTTCTGAGTGGGGTTGCGTTATCGCTTTTCGTTGCTGATTGATAGTATATAAAATAAATTGGATTTTTTTCCTTCTCAATCATAAATTCATAGGTAAGACACACACACACACAGTATCTTTTTTCTTCTTTTTTTTTCAATTTATATTTTATTATCATTCACCAACCCCCCCCAAACAAACAAGTGAAAGGAAAAGCGACAGCCGCCCCAGCAACAGTTTCACCGCTGTCTGATTGCTTGACTATTTTCCCATTATGGACTCGCTCGTTGAGGCGCTCCGTAGCACCCATCAGAGGCGCTCGGCCGCTCCCTCGGCGGTCGAGTCGTACGATGCTGACAGTGCATTTCAGGACCGGATCGACAGCATCGCTGACAAGCTCGATGCCGCCTGTCAGATGGTTGTCAATGATCCCGTATACCAAATTTCAAAAAAAAAACCCCAACCGAGTTTGAAAAAAGTTACATTTCGCTCAAATTTCGCAAACTTTCCTTTGGACAGGCGGCTTCCGTTCTCTCCATGGACGGGACAAGTGCGAGGTTTGTTGGTGCGCGCATTCGCGAAGTTGTCGCTGAAGCATTGGTGTCGGAACGCGAAGCGTTTGTTGCGTCTCTTATCGAACGCAACCGTCAACGCGAAGTTGCCTTTGTCGAGCTGAGCGCACGCGCGCAGCGTGACCACGACCGGTGCGAACAGCTTGAGTCCGAAATGAACAGTGTCCGTGCCATGCTGACGCATGCACTCGCCGTGATCGACACGGCGTCGTCGTCGTCGGGCCTGTCCACCTCGACGGCGTCCACGTCCACGTCCACCGCTATGCTGCTCAAGTCGACCTTGACCGCGCACAATGCTAGCGACCACCGCAGCAACAGCGACTCCGTCTCCACCAGTGCTTCATTTCCACCAGTCGTGTTGCTTGCAACACAACTGTCCGTACGCGTCGAGGCATTGTCTGCGTCGCTCGAGCAGTCCGTTCGCGACCGTGAGGAGTTGAGTCGTGCCTATCGTGCTGTGGGTGAACAACTCGACGCGCTCGTCGCCACCGATCAGTCGCAACAACTTCTGGCACTGCAGCGCCAACATCAGCAACACGAGATGTTCCGTCAGTCGGCTGTCGCAGCCGCGTCCACCATTGATTCACCTGCACGTCAAGCTGCCACACAAAAGGCCCTGCGCGACAGTCGACGCATTCGCGACGAACAGACTCAACTCATTCGCAAACTTCAAGAGAAGCTTGCAGTGTACAAGGAGCGCGAACGACTTACCGAGCAGTCGCATCGACAGGCGCTGGAGCAGGCGCACGAGGCGGCAAGACGCGACGTAGCGCAACAGTCTACTCGTGAGCACGAGACGATGGTTGCCGAGATGCACTCGCGGGTGCGTGCGGTGCGTGCACAAGCATCACAAGCGTGGACCACAGCTATGGAAGAGCTGCGCGAAGAGTATGCTATGCTTCGCGACCACACAGCACTGGCGCTGGTCGACCAGCAGCGTGTGTGTGATGTTGTCGTTAATGCTATATTGAGCACCATTGGGGATGCGGACGAAATTGACAGTCTGCACTTGCAGCTGCGCTCCTTGCAAAAGGCCGTGGTGCACCTACAAGAGTCGAGTGTGGCCACGTCAACGCGCACCTTTGCGCCTCCCAGTGGCTTCCGCTCGCCCATGCTTAGCGACAGTGACAATGACGACAATGTTGCTACCGTTGCCGATGTTAACGATGATGACGACGACGACGATGATGATGATGATGGCGCTGCTGAACTGGTGCCGTTATCGTACACAGGCAAGAAGAGCATTGGTGGTGGGAGTGCCGGCGGTGAGTTGGTGCGAAGTGCGTCGAGTGTGCTGCTGGAGTCGTTGGGTATCGATGAGCGACGCGTCACACCACTGGTGCGACCGGGGTCGTCGCGACCCATGACTGCGAGCGAGCGAGTAGGAGATGAGGAGGAGGGAAGAGAGAAGGAGGAGCGGGAGGGGAAGAGGAGGAGGGAGGAGGTGGAGAAGGAAGAGGAGAAGGAGGAGGAGATGAGTGGTCTGTACGAGGAGCTGCGAAGGTGGCAAGATGCATATGAGGTGTTGCGTGAGGAACTGTCGCACGCACGAGTGCAACACGACGAAGAAGTGATGCGCCTTGAGGATGCATTGGAGCATGTGTCGAGTCAAATGGACGCGCGAGACGATGCAGCAGCGGCAGCAGCTGTATCTGCGCCTACTCCTGTCCACGAACTTTCGGAGGCCACCAAGCAGGCCGTGTGGTCGCTCGTGGATACGGCTGACCGAGCCGCGCAACAGTCTACGTCGAATGCGAGTGAGACTGCTCGTGAGCTGTTTAGCGAGCTGCGTAGCACGGTGATGGCATGGATCAACGGCGGTGGTGGTGACATGACTCTGTTGAGTCATTCGCTTAACCTGGCGTCGTCGTGTCTTGACCTCACCATGACACGCGTGATTGTCGCCGAACACGAACTTGCCGACAAGTCGGAGACAGTCGAGCAACTGTCACAGCTCATTGACGAAATGCAGGGCGCACAGGAACTGCGCGACGCTCAGTTGCAACAACAACAACAACAACAACAACAACAACAACAAGTGGAACAGGAACAACCGCAACCATTACGTCGCTCCTCCACCCACACATCGTCGTCGTCTAGTAGCTCAACACCCGCAGGTCCGTCTGTCTCAGTGACACCTCACGCTGCCACACCTGCTATGTCAGCGACGCCCGAGTGGGAAGAGACTTCGGCAGCAAATGTAAATAATAATAGCAACAACAACAACAACAACAGCAACGGTGCGCAGAACGACATGTCACAGATTGCCGTGTTGTCGCGACAGGCATCGGACGCACTCAACGTGGTTGACGTGCTGCGGAGCGAACTTGAGAGTGCAGTGAAGCGTGAAGCGGATGCCATTGAACAGTTGGAGGATTTACTGAGGAAGAACCAGGCGATTGAGGAGGAGGCGGACGACTTGCGCGTGAAGCTGGATGTGACGCTGGAGAGTGAAGGGGAAGCGCGCGCACATGTGGAGCAGTTGGAAGAGAAGAATGAGCAGTTGCTGGAGACCATTGAGCATCTGAGGGACGCACTGGCGTCGGCGGATGGCGACACGACAGCGGGACGTATCCTGGGCAATTCGCTTGTGGTGGGTGGTGCGACTGCGGGTCATGGGAGCATGTCCAAGGAGAAGCTACACGCAACATTGTCGTCGGTGAGTTCGGTGACGGAGCGCGAGTTGCTTTCGGCCAATGAGCAAATTATGATGTTGCAAGAGCTGGTGATGGATCTGCGTGCGCAGTTGCGGACGGAACAGAATGACCGCGAGGACAGCGTGGATGACTTGGACGAGGAGGCGACAATGATGATGATGCTGAGGCAGCAAGAAGGCGGCGGCGGAGTTGAAGGGGGCGAACTTGATGGGGAGGGGGATGGCAGTGCTACCAACGGTGGTGGTGGTGCTTTGGACGAGGCACGTACGATGATGGGCAGTCGGGGACGCATGCGACGTCGTGGCAGTGTCGATGATGTGATTGCAAATGCGTTATTGCGTGAGCGTGAGGCACTGGAGCGACAAGAAGAACTCGAAGAGGAAGTACGCCAGCTGACTGAAATGGTGATGCGATTGCGTGTGCAGCAACAAGAGCAACAGCAGGTGATCTACGACGAAGCGCATCGGCTCAGAGTTATGAATGAGGCGAATGATGGCGACACGCCCACACTTTTTGTGGTCCCTCCTTCCGAATCGGACGAGGGCACGATTGAGGGTGACGACGCAGCGAGCGAGTGGAGTGCTGACGAGTCGCAAGTGGCAAGCACTCGTGGCGTCTCTCCCATTGACATCCCACCGACTGTACCGGAGGAGTCTGAGGAGGGCGAGGGAAACAACAGTGGCAATAGCAGTGAGGCTAGCGACGAGTTTGGAAGTGTGTCTCTGCGCCAGAATCAGCATGTGGAGATTCCCAGCTGGAGCGAAGAGGAGGAGGAGGAGGAAAAGAAGGAAGAGATGGAGATGGGGCGCCAGGAGGGTGAACACAGTGATGTGAGTAGCGAAGCGAGCGACGAGTTTGGCAATGTGTTTCTGCGGCAAAACCAACACGTGGAGATACCAAGTTGGAGTGAAGAGGAAGCGGAGGAGGGAGAGGAAAGAAGAGGAGTGGAGGGCAGCGAGAGTGAGGGGAGTGATGAGTTTGGCAATGTGTTTCTGCGACAGAACCAACATGTGGAGATACCCTGCTGGAGTGACGATGGGGAGGAGGACAAGAAGAAGACGGATGCGAGTGAGAGTGACGGGAGCGATGAGCTTGGCAGTGTCTTTCTGCGACAGAACCAACATGTGGAGATACCAAGTTGGAGCGAAGAAGAAGACATTGTCGACGAGAATGGCACTGATGATACCGCTGCCGAAGCGGATGCGAGTAGCTTGGGCGAGACGGTGGTGGAATTGGCACGACCACGGCTGAAGAAGAATATGAAAGAATTGTCAGGGATGGGCAGCGGGGGTAAGTTGTCGTTGCGACGACAGTTGCTGGACCCCCGGACACTTGGGGACGACAGCACCAATGCATCGCTGATGAGTGTGCCGAGCGAGGCACATTTGAGTGCAGACGATGTGTTTCTGACGACGGACGAAGAGACGACACCGCAACGACCGTCGGTCACTAAGAAACGTCTGGGTGGTCGGGGTGGCGGATCGAGTCAGCTGCAACAGGTGATTGATGATCAGAACGAAATGCTACAGCGATTGCGCGACGAATTGGAAGAGCAAGAAGATCTTGTGGTGGCCCTGCAGGCACGACTGGAGGAGCTTGACGGCTCTGCTGCCAATGCGGACGCCGAAGCACTGGAGCATGTGCGATCAGAGTGTGAAGTATCCCATGCATTGGTTGTGGAGCGGCTGAAACGCGAGTTTGAAGAGCAAGTGGAGCGTGTGCGAACGGAGCAGCACGACGCGCATGTTGTAGAAGTGGAGCGAATGAGACGCGAGTTTGAAGAAGAAATGGAGCGTATGCGAACGGAGCAGCACGACGCGCATGTTGAAGAAGTGCAACAGTTGCAGCGAGAGTGGGAAGCGGCACAGAGTGTTGAGTTGGCGCGAGTGCGGTCTGAGTGTAATGCGCAGGCGAGGAGTATGCGGAGTGAATTTGAATCGGCACACGATGAAGAAGTTGCTCGTGTGCGAGACGAGTGGGCGGAGCGTGTTCGTGCTGAGGCGGAACAGGTCAAGTGCGAGTTGAGAAGGGTGGAAGAGGAGAAGGAACGAGCTGTGGCGGTGGAACGGGCGCAACATGAACATGCAGTGTCCACGGCGACGGAGGAGCATCGACGTGCTCTGACGGAGGCACAGCAACGACAGGTGGTTGCAGTTGCTGCGGTTGAGAATGAGCTTTTGCGGCAGCGCCAAAGCCACGAGGAGGAGATGGAGCGTCTTGGGGAGATGCTGGTGGAGCGGTCGTTGCTCGAATCGGTGTATGAGCAGTTGGGGGCGAGTAAGCGAGAAGTGAAGGAGTTGGAAAGACAGGTGAGAGATGGAAAGAAGGCGGTGTCGCGTGCATTGGCGGTAAGTGCGGCGCGAGAGGAGGCAGTGACGCAGTTGGTAGAGCGCGTGCGGCGGGCACAAGAGACTATTACAATGTGTGAGGCAGAGCGCACGCGTTTGTTGGCTGAATGGGAGGCGGAGCGAGCGGTGTGGACGGCTCGAGAGCGAGAAGTTGAGACGGAGATGGGGGCAGTGCGTGGGCTGTTGCAAGGGCGACCACTCCAAGAGTGTGTGTTGGGATGGAAGCGGGATGTGTGTGAGCGAGAGCGTGATGTGGCGCAGCTGCGACAGAGTGCGCACACGGCAGTGCGTGTGCTCACACGCATTGGGTCGTCGAAAGAGGAGGAAGAAGAAGAAGAAAAAGAAGAAAGCGGGGTGGTGGCGGATGACGCGGATGATGATGATGGTGGTGGTGGTGGTGGGGGTGACGAGGGAGAAGGGGCGCTGGTTGTGCGTGTTGCCGAGCAGGCAGTGCGGGCGGTGGAGCGCCTCAGGGGCCGCCTTGGGCGGACGCGACGGGATCTGCAGAGTGCTCGGGCGCAGATTGAAGAGTATGAGTGGTGTTCGAGAGTGGAAGACTTTCTCTATGAGTCTTTTTTTTTTTTTTTTTTTTTTTTTTTTTTTTGTTAAAGAAATTTTCTGTTTGTAGACGAGACAGCGCGATTCGGAAGATGGGACGACGCAGACGGGCGGTGCAAGAGCTGTCGGGAACACTGGAGGAGAGTGCGCGGGCGATTCTAAGAGCAGCAGAGCGACACGGCACAGCGGGATTAACAGTACATGAGGAGGAGGAGGAGGGGGAGGGCAGGGGTATGCGTAGTAGTGCTAGCACTAGTGGTGGTAGTAGTAGTATGAGTGTCTCGGGTGTGTCTGCTCCGTTGTCGAGTGGGATAGCACTGGAAGTGATGCGAGAGACTGAGCGGCTGCGAACGGCTGTGATGGATTCGCCGATACGCAGGAAGACTCGATCGCATCATCACAATATGTAGATTAGAGCGAGAGACATTGCATTTTGTTGAAAAGTTGTGAAAAATTTATGTACAATACATTTTATTCATTCGTGTTGGATAAAACTGAGTGCAATAGCAAAGGAGTAGAGACGCGCATCAATGGCAAAGCCATGGTCGTCGTGGTACTTCTCGAGACGCGCAGAGAGGTCCTTGACGGGCACAATGAGCAACTCAATGTTCTAAGCCATCACAATTTTTGAGAGGAAATTGGGTTAAGAGTTTAGAGCTGAGGTTATTACTTCGTCATCTCCTAAGTTTTGCCTTGGAGTGGCGTTTCGAGGATCGCATGGATCGACGCGAAGGAACACGTAACGGCCATTCTCGTTGGAGACCCACGGTGAGACGTGAAAGATGCGACTGTGCTCGGGCAACACTGTGCCGTGCAGCCCTGTCTCTTCGAGAAGCTCACGCTCGGCTGCCACTGCTGCTGATTCGCCTTCGTCAACAAGACCAGCGGGAATTTCAATCGAAGCGCAGCCGATGGGAGGTCGCCAGTTGAGAATGAGTGGGATGAGCGAGTCAGGGTCGCGGAAGAGAGCAGCGGGAGTCGTCAGCGGCTTTGCGTTGATCACCGCCACCGCTTCTACGCCGTCAATATCGCCGCTGCGTGTTGTCCGTTCCACCGTTTCATAGTGGTGGACTTGTCCGCCGTCGCGCTGCAGAGCGGAGGAAGAAAAAAGAACAACAAAGAAGTCAGAAAGGACTAAACGCACTCCTCACGATGCTGCACGCTCCCCCACGCCCGGACGCATCGAGCAACAGCGTCCTGCACGCACCTGGAACGACACGCGGCCCATCTTCAGCCAGGTCCACCAGGTGGCGGGCGGGAACTCACTGCCGACCACCCGCACCGACGAGCCGAACTGCGCCGCTGCTGCCGCCGCTATCGAGTCCGCCTTTCGCCCAAGGTCCGCCAATGCACTCTGCGGTGGGCCAGCGCCGCCGACTGTGCTGAACCATGTCCGCAGTGCCGCAACGACAAACAGCATGAAATTAAATTACTATTGCAAAATTAGTCAAAATGTCAAAACAGGTATATAATAATAATTATACAGTCGTTAGGTTCAGTTTGTTTACAAAGTAAAGGGCTCTACATCAGCATCATCCTCCTCATCGTCGTCGTCTTCGAGACGGCTCAGTTCGTCGTCATTCAACGTCTCAAGTTGCATCGACACTAAAAGAAGACGAGCGAGAAAATAAGTTCGATCATTCTCCCTTCAATGGTCTGTCGGACCTTCGCTTTGACGGTCGTCTCTCAAGGGAGAATATGCAATGGCGGAAGCAGAAGGATGAGCACTCTTGCGCATTAAAACCCAATCAATGATCCAGAAAAAGAAGACGGAAGAAGTCACAGGAACAATATACCTAAACAAGTCGAGAGAGTCAATTAGACCGTCTCTCTCTCTCCCTCTTTCTGTGCTTCTTACATCACAACGAGAAGTTCGACTTTCTGGTTTGACGAGACGGGGCTGAGTGCTGCACGAGCAATGCGGCCAAAGACAGGGAGCATCAGCAGCGCAAAGACAAGCGATTTCTCGACAAGCAGACAGGCCAGGTAGACAGTGCACTGCGCCGCCCAGTGCGACAGACGCGGACGCCGCGACGAGCCTCCGTACTCTCCCGTTCTACACCACACCAATAAGCCACCACAATAATTCTATCTCTCTATCACTTTGTCTGTCTCTATCCCTCTCTCTCAATCACTTTCTCTGTCTGTCTCTCTCTGTCTGTCTCTGTCGCTCTTTGTCACTGTCTGTCTCTGTCTGTCTCTGTCTCTAACTGCCCCCGCCCCCCCTCTCGTGCTTACTTGAGCAAGTCGAGTCGCGGTGCACACTTTTTGACTAACGCCTGACAGAGAGTCATAATGATCCACACAGTGGGAATTCCAATGATCGTGTCCAACATGATGTTGGCAAAATACCTAATGCACGACACAACGCAGCGGTGAGGACACACGCGCACGGACAACAGTTACACATTGGATGTGACTGAATAACGCTTTTTCTCTCTCTCTCTCTCACACACTCTCTCTCTCATACCAAACACATTGGTCGGTCACTTCCCGCGTGCGCCCAAACTGAAACGACAGAAAGATGTTGAGGAAGTGGACAAAGAAGGTGCCGAGGCCCTGCTTGGATGCGTCGAGCAGGAAGATCTTCATGGGCCGTCGTTCGCTCTCGCGCTCGCACGAGCGCTTCACAAACAGCGATGAGATTGCCGTCAGTCCAAGAAGAAACTGGATCAGAAACGACCACCAGTCAGTGAGCGTGCATTCTCCGCTCATGTGAGAGGGAGAAACAATTTTGATAATAAATTATTAGTATTATTTTTGACTTACCAAATGTCAAACCCAAATATTTTATTTATTAGTAATAAGTAATTTAAGTTTCTTTCTTTCAGCCTGAAGCGCTTAACACGCCTTTTGTCATGGCGGAACACGAAGAAGGGCAAATGGCGTTGCGCGATCATGATTTCATCAACAAGCAACTTCGAAAACTCGCAAACATCAAATTGACACAGTACGGCACTTTCCCTTGTTTTTCGTGCCAATGCAACACGCCCAGCCCGATCCCTTTGACTCGTTGGGCCTCTCTTTGCGGCTGCCTAACCTTTTCCCGGCCGTCTTCGTGTCAAATTGTTTCACAAACTGAAATCGTTTTTCTTGTCAGTGAGGAAGTTGTCAGCACCTTTGGCGCACCTGTCCCACACCACGTGGTAAAGACGATCACTGGCAAAGGTTCGCAGGGTGCACGTTTGTTCTTTTGGTGTCAACTCAGTATTATTTTTGGGGCTTTTGACAGTTGACCGCGCAATGCGATTGGACCACGGAGTTCGCTTCAGCGCACAAATACAGCGCATTCTCATGGACCAAGTGCAGTCGTGGCGACATGAACTTCGTGCTCAGGTTCGCGAGAAGCAGCACGGGTCAAGAGAAACCACAGGAGACGCGTAAGTTGGAAATTGGAGAAACAGAGAGTGTTTTGCGCCTCACTTCTCCCTTTTCTCTTCAGTCTCCTTGATCGTCTGCCGAGAAGATGGAGCGGTCGTGACGATCCTGCTGAAGTGGAAAGGTAGTTTACACACTAGATCAAGGAGGGAAGCATCATTGAACATGTTCCTGTGTAGATACAACGATCTTCGTGAGGAGGTCGAAGAGAGCGCCCGTCAATTGGCTCGTGCGCGTGCTCAGCTGCGCAGCACTGAAGCAACTTTAAGTGCAGTGGACTCTCTTGCAACCGCATGCCCTGATCTTGTTTGCGACAACGACAACGACAACGACGACAGCACTGCGTCAGAAATGCGTTCGGTTGACACTCAATTGGCCGAGACCATTTCGGAGACAAACGCCCTCTGTACGAGAGAGAATCGCCTCGTCTTATATAGATATCTTATTATTATTCTTCTTCTCTTACTTTTTTTTTGTTCTCTATATATCACTTTTGTTTCTCTCCTACATATCACTTTGTTTCTTTCTATATATCTCACTGTTTCTCTCTCTCACTCTCTAACTATCTATTTTTTGTTAGTAACTCAACTGACGAGTGCACTGTCGCGAAACAAGTCGATTCTGCGCAAACGTAAAGCGCCCAAAATCTCAGCAAAGGGCAGCTCACTCGAGAGCGCAAAGGGACCCGCGAAACGCGCGCGAAAGAGCATTAGAGATCATCAACTGCTCACAAACGAATTGTTTCGACAGTCACAGTCGTCAAAGGAGTAACGCAACAGAAAAGAGAGAGTGTGTGAGCGTGCAAGCGAGAGAGAAAGAGTGTGTGATTGTGTTTGGTAAAATTATTACTATAGTTCGTTTGTTTATTCAGTAACAGAAGGGAGGGAGAGATTATTTCTTGTACATACGCGACAAAAAGCGGCGTTGGTTGTTCTCTGTCTCACCTAACAGATATACCAAGCGAGGGAGGGAAAGAAGAAGTGGGTGAGTAAGTGATTTGTATATATATATGTGTGTGTGTGTGTGTGGGTGATGGGTCTTACTTGACTGTGAGGCACTGTCAATGCGCATGAGACGCACAATACCATTGCCCCCACAGATGGCAAACCACGCCTGACGACCCGCATTGGGATTAAACGACACCTAACAATCACAATGATCAACATGCAGTTTTTACTGTCTTTGTTCCGATATGATTTTGGTTACCTTTGTGATCATTTGGGCGCTGAGAGGGAAGCGGCGCGGGGCACGCGGGGCACGGCAGCAGCAGCGTGGCGGGGTGAGCTCGGCTAGGTGGACGCATGGGGTCTGGGGAGAGACGGTAAAGTCGAGTGAAGCGGCGATGACATCGTCGACGCCAGTGTCGACTTGCGTGGACGCCAGAGTGCGTGCGAGACCATGTGGGGCCAGGGTGAGCCCGCTGGAGGATGTTGATTGTAGGGATGGCGATTGCGGTTGTTGTTGTTGGTGTGGAGGAGACATTGTGCCGCTGCCACTGTTGTTGGTTGTGTTGAAGAGAACACAGCGCACACAGCCGCAGACAGTGCCGTACACGACAGCGTTGAGGGCGGGCGAGTGTGAGATGCTGAGCACAGGAAATGAGTGGCTGTCGATGCAGTAGGTGGGTAGAGTGCGTCGCGTCTGAGCGCCGCTGGACGCATAGCCAGTTGAGTCCTTGCTGGTGTCCACATGGACAAGATAGAGTCCTCCCTTGTCACCGTAACGCTCAAAGCCACAAAGGAGTGCGTCAGAGCCAATGGGAGTGGTATCAAGCATGCGATGCTGCACACCCACCTGCGTCTGGTGCAGACTGTGCGTGCTGGTAATGCGCGCCGCAGTCGACGACGGCACCCGATGCACGCGCACCGCACCGTCCGTGTCGACCACCGACGTTGTGAGTGTCTCGGCAACTTCGAGCGCCGACGAGGCAGCCGACTGTGCCTCAGCCTGCTTGCGTGCCATCATGAGCTGCTGTTGTTGCACCTGAGCCGACTGTGTGCGGTGTGTGCCTCCCTGACCAAACTGTTGCTGTTGCTGCTGCAGCTGCTGCAGGTGACGCTGCTGCTGAGCCAGTGCGCCATGTACCTTTGCCCAGTCAACAGGTGGCACCACGGCCGCCCGAATGGGCGCCGAGTTGGCCGCAGCAACTGTGATCGAGCGACTCGCGGCGACCGTTGACGACGCAGTATCACTGGCGTGTTCCAGCGTGGTCGTTTCAATGTGGCCCGCCCCTACAATTGTCACCAGCAACACGGTGTGGTCTTCACGCGCACACACAATCTTTTGTGGTTGACCACGCGTCACGCGGGGCCAGGTCAACGACGTGGTCTTGGGCGCACCGGGTTCGCAGAGAATACAGATGGGCTGGGCCATGAACAGCTGTGTGCCCTCGAGCGGTATCTTCTTCTTGCCATCGTCTGCCGAGCCTGAGCTGTCCAAGGAAGCAGCAGTGGCGGTGTCGCTTGCAGATAATGTCGATGTAGAGGGAACGCCATTCTGACCGTGCTTTTGGCGCTGCTGGTGGTGGTAGTGCACATGATGGTGCGTCTTGTAGTGCTCGACAAGCTCGGCCGGATGTGGAATGGCATAGAGACACACAGCACCGTCGGCAAAGGACGCAGCGAGTACACCCACACGAGACATTGTGTCGAGCGACAGCTGCTCGTCCGGCGGCGAGTAGGCGTCAACGGGACACCAAGAAAGCGACAAACATCGGCCGTGTTCGTGCGCCAGTCCCACTACCATCTCTGGGGGTTGGATGCAAGTGCCGCCACCCACGAGAAGTGACCCGACATTCCACAATTGAATCATGTGCAGAGAAGTGCCACCTCCCCCTGTGTCATTGGGCGTGTGATGCGCGTCGGTCTTGTCACGCTGACTCGCATGAAGACCATTGGGTACTGTAGTGGTGTCGCCAGCGACATCCTCTGCGTCCAAGTAATCCTCATCACCATCGTCGTCGTCGTCGTCGTCGTCGTCGTCGTCACCGTCACCGTCGTCAGCTCCCTCCTCCTCCGCCACATCTTCCTCGTCGTTGTCACCGTCGTCCTCTTCATACTCACCGTTGCTGTCTTCGTTGCGTCTGCGTCGCTTCCCGTTACGATTAATGCCACGCTCGCGTCGCTTCTGCTGCGCTTGTTTGCGACGCGACGATGACTGGGCGGCGGCAGGGATCTCAGAGGGCATATCGGCATTGCGCTGAGTGTCAACGGCACAGGCAAAGTATTGCACAGCAGCGTCGGCGGGCGACGGGCACCACTCAAAGGCAGTGACGGTGCCACAAACGTTGAGAAGGAGCTCGGTCTCGTCGTCGCACACAAATGTCTCGAGCATGTTGAGTCGGGTGACAGCACCACTGCGCACATTTGCGTGACATAGCACGGGCAGTTCGCTGTTGAGTGCACGATGGACACGCTCGCGTGTTGTTTCCATGAGCGGTGCAAAAAAGTGCCACGAGGGCATCCAATCGCTTAGAGCCACGGCGGACGTGGTGGAGCGACGACGTGAAGGCGCATCGGCAACACTGAGCGACTGCAGCAACGCGGTGCGCCTATCTTCCACCTGAGCGTATTGAAGGGCGCGTGCAACGGCCGCCTTGGCGCCCTCTTGCCACACGTCGTAGGTCGAGTCGGCGTTGGTGGCGAGCAGCGAACGGGGCTCAAAGGGACGCGGGCGAGTGTTGGGCTCGAATGATGAGGTTTGCATGACGGATGCGGCGGCCATCAACGACGATGAAAGATTGATATTACTATTGGTACTGTTGTTGTGGTTGTTGTTGTGAGTGGTGCGACGAGATGAGTTGCGTGTGCCGGGACGCTCAACGTCCATCAGCTGGTGAGCATAGTCTTCGTCGGTGAGATCAAGAGCGACGTCGCGCACAACACTGCTCAGGATAGGATCGTGTGCGGCTACGTCGTCGTCGTCGCTGTCTTCGACGTAGGAGGTGACGGCAGCGGCAGCGCGACGAGGCAATGAATAGGCTGAGGAGAGAATATCGGAAGGGTTGGAGTTTGAGGTGTGGTGGATGACAGCGTCGAGGTCGACATTGTCGACAATGGGCCAGGAGGACGAGAGGGTGGTGTAGGCCTCGGTGACATCGACACCGACGTCCTCGTCACGGTCGTCGTCGTGGTCATTGTCATCGTCGCTATGTTGTTCAGCGTAAGAGCGCACGGCGAGCGCGGCACGACGTGGAAGTGCAGGAAAGACGCTTGCGAGAATGTCGGGAGGCGAAGCGGCGTTGAGGGATGCTGCAAGGGTACTCTCATGATGTTGCTGCTGCTGATGATCGGGGTGTGGGTTGTGATGCGAAGAGGAACGTGGAGGGAGAGCAAGGGTGTTTGGGGAGTGGGGGGATTCGAGGCGTTTCTTCTTGTGGACGCGTGGGGGTTCTTCGGCGGGGGCCCAGGGGGGAGTGAAGGGCATGGGCCAGATGTTGTCGATGGTGTAGGGTTCGGTGGGGCCGCAGACGGGGTCGCCTTTGCGTCGACGAGCCTGGCGGAGGCAGCGAAAGCAGAGCCAGTCGCCCGATGGGACTGCGGTGAGGGGCGGGGCGCAGCAGTAGGTGTGCATGGAGATGCCACAGTTGCCGTCGCAGAGGAGCAGCTGGGATTCGTTGACGCCCTGATGACAGCGAATGCACAGTCCGTCGTGCATGATCTGACAAAGACGCTGTTCAAGCTCGGTCGTGACTGTGCTTGGCTGGTAGTTGACAATGATGGCGGTGCCGTCGTTGCCATTGCGATAGTGATGGTGGTGATGGTGGTGGTGGCGGGAAGAGGGGTCGTGAGAGGAGGAGCGCGTCTGTTGAGGGTGATGGTGGTGGGTGGGAGGGGGTTTGGGACGAGCGGGACCAGGGGGGCGACCCAGGGGACGACCCGTGCTTGACGTGGCGCGGGCGGGGCTTGGGTTGATTGCAGCGGCGGCCGAGTAGATGGCCTGGGAGGCCTTGACAGCGGCGGCGCGTGCCGGGACGTGCTGGTGGTGGAGCGACACGGTGCTGGACCGGGAGGAGAGTGATGGAACAACGCCGGCGAGAGCGGGTACCTGGGGGGATTCGTGAAGCACCTGCATTGGACCAAAGGGGTCTTGCATGTCATGTAGGTAGCGCTGTTGTTGTTGCTGCTGGTAGTACATATTTTGCTGTTGCTGCTGTTGCATGAGCATGTTCTGCTGCTGGTGGTCATGTTGATGCTGTTGGGAGGGTGCAAGCTGTCGTTGTTGTTGCTGCTGTTGCTGAAGCATGACCTGCTGCTGCTGGCGATAGAGATGGTGCGTCTCGGGCAGAGGGGTCGGGTCACAGATGACGCAGGCGTCGCAGCGCCATGGGCTCTTGGGACAGTTTGCGGTGGGTTCGACCAGACACCAGATGTGGTAGACAACGTCACACTCGCTACAGCGAGTACTGGTGGATGCCGAAAAGGGTTGGCAGCAGACGGGACAGCCGTCGCGGCTATCGCACAATTCGTGTGCTACAACAAAAAGAAGAAAAAAATGAGCAAGCAAGGGAGAATGGGCAGCGACAAGGGCGAGAGAATGTGTGTGGGTGAGTCTGTGAGCGTGTGGGCCAAGCGGCGTGTGGTGGCATGGTTGTGGTTGCCACACAACCAATGCGAGAGAGAATGAGAATGAACATTTTTGCCAAACGTACTTTGTTCGAGCGTAATGAAGATTGGCATGGGAATCTGGTCGACGGGGTTGGTGGAGTCGGGGCCGGAGCGTCCCTCGTGGGTGTGGGCGTGCACCAGGTGGTACTTGAGGCCGTTGGCGTTCTTGAATTTCTTTTCGCAAGCGGGCAAAGGACAGGCGAGGTAGACGACAACGCCCGGCATGCGCGCCGCCTGCACACGCGACGAGAGAGACCGAGGGGAGAGAGACACACACACAGAGAGAGAGAGAGAGAGGAGGAGGGGGGGTGAGGGGCGAGGAGGGGGTGCGCAGTGCGTCATGGCGCGTCACAGCATGCGATCCCCATTGCGCTGCTTTAGACAATGGGGCGAGGCATGCGCTTATGTACATACATTCTTATGCACATGTATTCTTATGTACA
>CALSCP010000173.1:31875-42486 GCA_943704425.1 Ministeria vibrans ATCC 50519 | reverse complement strand
CCCCATCTCCCCGTGCCCTGCTCCCCCCTTCCTCCCTCTCCCCTTTTTTTTTCAAATATTGCATTAGCTGAGATTTTTTGGAGCAATTTCAGGATTGCACCAAAGCTCAAGAGAAGAGGACGGGAAAGAAAAAGGGGAGAGGGAGGAAGGGGGGAGCAGGGCACGGGGAGATGGGGGTACCTGTTCGCGGAAGATGCGATTGTCTTCGCTGACTGTAATGTGGCCACGGTGGACGTGACTGCCCAGTGCGGAGTTTGTCGCCGTCTCGTACGAGCATGTGGAGTACGGACACCGCCAGATGCCCGCAGGCCGCTTGCTCGTGTCCTTTACTCGATGGCCCCGACCAGGGCCTCCTGCGTGTGACATTGTGCGGACGCGAGGAATGAGTATATTTTAATGATTAAAATTTGGAGTGTGGTGAATTGATCATTTTATGTTTGTGTTGTGATCGTACGCGACCATACGTCACTAGAAGCAACCTGTTGCAGTTAATTAATTACACGGTGTATTACTAGAACAGAGTTAACACTTAAGTCGCGTGGGAGTGCGCGGCGTCGAGAGTTTCTTCGAGCGATTTGTAAAGGTCGTCGAGATCGTCGTCGTCTTGTGCGGTGATTTGAGCACTGTAGGCACTCTCGGCGTCGCGACCAGCGTTGGCATAGGTATCGGAGGGGGCAGAGGAGGCAGCTGTGGGAGCTGGGTTTGCGTACTTTGTTGACTGGTGTTGGACGTAGAGGGAATTCTCGATGGAGACGGGGGCGCGCACACTGGTGTAGCCGGCCGACTCGACGTTGAGGGTGGAAGTGTCCTCGGCTGCATTGCCATAGTGTAGTGACTGGTACACTGTGGACGTGTCCTTGTCGACTTCTGCGTCGTTCGACTCGCCCAGAGGCACGCCCGGGAGGAACACGAAGGGCGAAGGGGCCGACGAGGTCGCTTCGAGCGACGCGTACATCGATGCGTCTGCTTCAGCGTTGAAGAGGGGATTGAGTGTGAGCGTCGAGTCGGATTCCCACAAATCATCGACGCTTGTTCCGTGCTCGTTGACCTAATAATAACATGATTAGTTGGTATATTATTATTCTTGTTATAATAATAAAGTTGAGTCGGTGCGACTGGACACTTTTTGGCGTGTAGAAGTACCATGGCAAGATCGACAAGGTCTGGATTGAGGTTCATCTGGCTGTCGGTGAGGAAGGAGCCGCCGATCATAGTCACAACGGATTTAGTCGACGGTTTGCGTCGCATACTCGCCTTGACCGATTTCTGCGGATCAAAGGAGCCAGAGCTGTTTCGTCGACGTCGAAGAAGCACAAGGCTGCAGAGTGAGAAAAGATCATACAAAAAAAAAGAGACGAAAAAAAAAAAAAAAAAAAAAAAAAGAGAGCTGATAAGAATAATTTGGGTTGTGGGCTGTTCTGTGGGTAGTACAGAAGAATTAAGAGCAGCAGGAGAACGACACCGACGGCTGCGCCAAGTCCTATTCCAACAGTGGTCGCTGGGGCGATGGACTTCCCAATGGGGTTCGTGCTGGGGGGACAGAGAGCGGAGCGGTCGGCGTCGGAAAGGTTTGCGGCTTGTGCTGGAGAAAAGGAGGCAAGCCACTGGTCGGCGTCGAGGTAGAGCCCCGCACCCGACATGACATAGAGACCCAGGACAGCGGTTGCGTTCTTTGCGGTGGGCAGGGTGTATTCGGTTGAGTTGAGGAGCGGAATGGCCTCAAGGGTCATATTGCCCAGACACGGCGTCGATGCGACGTAGCCGAGCGAAGCGGGGACTAGCGCTACGACGATGAGGGCGAGTGGGAGTGCCAGCGGGGCCATGGTCAAATAAAAATGTCATTAATCATTTATAATTTATTATTATTATTATATTTTATTGTTATTGTTCATTAAGGTGATAAGGTGAAAGGAGTTTGGAGTTTCTTAAATTTCTCTACTCAGTATGTCGACACTTTGCTTTGCGTAAACTTTGACAGATCAGTTCGCTACTTCGCTTTCACTTTCTGTGTCCATTGCATTCAATTGGATTTGATCGAAATGCTTCATTTACTCTCGTAGCGTGAGAGCTTCTACTCGCACTCGTGAGGGGGCAGGAAGACGTTGGGGTCAACAATGCCAATGACTGTGTCCCAGTACTGGTTGGTCGTGTCGCCGCCAATGCCCGACCGGTCACGGCCAAACACCTCGAAAAGCGGCACGCAGTTCTTGTTGGTGACGCGCATGGACCAGAAGTCGTGGGGGATGCTGCCATCAAACCACTCAGTGAATGTCTATAGGGTATGGAAAGCAGAGATAAGAAATGTACATGACGGCGACGCAACACGGTACGAACACTCTCAGACTCGCTATGGAAGTGCAAAGAAGGCAGTGATTTTGCGCTGTGTGCATTTGCGCAACGATAGAACAGTAAAATAATAATAATAATAATAATAATAATAACATTTAGAGGAAAACGCAACGAAAAGAGGGCGATAGTTCATGTTCAACTTACGGTGCCATCGCCTTCAACGCCCACGGTTCCCTCGGTGACAAAGGTGGCGTTGGCCGGGATCCTGGAGAGGGAGTCATGAGACTTCATCTTTGAGGGTTGTTTGTGCCTTACTGGTAGTCACGCCAGGGGCGCGTGAGGGCCGTCTTGTGGCATCGGCGCGAGCTGAGATCAACCTCGTACTCCTCGTGGACGTTGTGAAGGTAGAGGCGCTATTGATGTGGAGCAATGAATCGTTTTTTTTTTTTAAAAAACTTCGTCATTGTTATTATTATGTTTCGTTCTGTCCAACCTCGTAGAACTTGCGGCCGGGGGTACGGGCGTGGACCTCCTCGACAAAGCGGACGCGCTTGTTGATGGCGTCGTACGACAGATGGTAGCGCGTCTCTTGCGAAGTGGCATGGTTGAATTCCGAGACGCGCGCCTCAAACTGCAAAGGCACCGTGCACGGCTTGGGGAACTGCGCAAGCGCAACAGCGACCAAGGCTGAGATGAGAACGAGCTTGATCATATCAAAGTGGAACAAAACAGTGTTAATAATTGATAATACTTCAATGACTTCAATGACTTCATTTGCTATTTCAAAATCAACTTTTTCATTGAAGTCGATCAAGTCGCTTCTCAAGCGACGAAAAGTTCTTGGTAATGACTCCCATATTCTCATCCATTGCCACAGATAGCTAGAAAGTCACACAGACGACAGACAGAGAGACAGACAGACAGAGAGAGAGAGAGAGAGAGAGAGAGAGAGAGAGAGAGAGAGAGAGAGAGAGAGAGAGAGAGAGAGAGAGAGAGAGGAGAAAGAAACAAAGTGATAGAGAGAGACACACACAAAGTGATAGAGAGAGAGACAAAGTGATAGAGAGAGAGACAAAGTGATAGAGAGAGAGAGACAAAGTGATAGAGAGAGAGACAAAGTGATAGAGAGAGAGACAGAAACAAAGTGATAGAAAGAAAGGGAGAAGGAAGATGAGAGATGTTCAAGGCACCCTTCAAGAGTATGGGATATGGAGGCACCTGTTTGAGGAGCTTGGCTTGTGCCAGGAGAGAGGCGTCAATGGCATCGTGGCGGTGCTTGAGGGAGGAAAGAGAAGCGGCAAAGGCAGCGGCACTCTCGTGGAGAGACTGAAGAGACTGGAGGCGCACCAAGAGAGGTGGGATAGCGTGTGTCAGGGGGTCCCATCGCTTGACGAGCGTGTACAGGTCGGCTAAGTCGGCACTGAGGGCGTTAGAGTCACTGGCGCTCTTGGCTGACTCGGCAAGGGACGTGAGACGCCCCTCGAGCGCAGAAATGCTGCGCTCGTCGAGTAGCGTCAGACGCTGCGCCACTTGCGAGACAACGGAACGAAGAGAGGCACTGGCGTTGGACGGGAGCCCCAGCGATGCACTAATGTCCGTCTAAAACATACGTACACACACAACCAGGGGGGTGGGTAGTGTCAGTGCCAACAATCTTTCCCTTTGTTGTTGATGACGAGCGTACAAGAATTGCATGTGCATCGGCACCTACAGCGTTCTCGCAGGCGGCAAGTCGGCGTTCGAGCTCGGCAATGCGTCCGTCAAGAGCGACAACGCGTGCCTCGGTGGGCTGACGGTACAGCTCGTAGGTGAGTCCCTCTTTGCTGCTCTGCTCCACCGCCGCTAACCCTGTTGCTGCTGCAGATGTGTCTACTTTTTGACTCGACTTGATTTGGTTGGCGATCAGAGCCGGCAGTCCCGAGGTGGGAGCGCGTCCTTTATGCGACGCAATCGACTGTTCAATCGAGTGTAAGTTTTCGTTGAGTTCGCGCAGCTGTGCGGCCACTTCGGCACAGCTCAGTTCATCCTCGTCACCACCACCATCCCCTGCTCCATTCGGGTCATTACTTGCGGGCACGTCCACCTGAGAGACAGTAAATGTACTAATCAGAAAACAAAAGAAACGTTCTCACAAGACAAACCTGTCTTTGCATATCAGCAATTTCCGCTCGCAATCGAGCCAAACGTTGACTCTGTGTCTCTCGCCCGGTCCCTCCTCGAGCCCACTCGCCCAGGGCCTGCACCACGTCCGCTGCGTTGCCGGGGGGCGTCTGTAAAGTGCGATTTCTGCCAAACCGTTGTTTTGCCTCTGAAACACAGACAGAGACACCCAAAAAAAAAAACGAATTGAATTGCGAAAAAGGACATTTTCAACGCAGTTGCTCCTTCCCACATAGCCAGAGAGCATACTATCTCTCGTCGGCCTCTTCCCTGCCCCTCCAAACGTACCTTCAATGTCCAGAGCGTCGCCAAATTCATCAAGATCAACTGTGCTACGTCCTTTTGCATTTTCCAACGTCGCCCCCCCGCCCGTCTCGTACGTATCTGGCGCCGTGTCAATGCCGGGCAATTTGAGAATCTCCGCGTCAGCCATTTTTTGTTTTTGGATAGATCAAAACTGATTAATTTTTTGAAAGTCAACGTCTTGTGACTCAAAAATAAACGCACTTAAAAACTTTAAACTACTCAGTTCATTTCTGTAGCCCCCCCCCCACCACCTTACCTGCACTTTGCTCTTCTCGCCTCTGCGCGCGACACCCACTCTGTCGGTCATCTACCCTTCCACCCACCTTTTCTGGTCGCGACGTCACGATCAGATTAACGCCTCAGCGGTACGACTGGACTCCCTTTGTCTTGCACATCTTGTACACGCACCACTTCCCCGACGCGTCCCATTGCTCTCGCGTCCTCTCGAACCTGTCACGCTTGACATTTTTTGCCCTTGGTCATTTTTCTCACATCTCCCCCCGAAACGGAACGCACAGTCCCTTTGGCGATGCCTTGCGACCCCCCAGTGCCGTGGCACCCCGCATGCTTGCCTTTCTACCTGCCCATCTGTCTTGCACCGCCCTCCTTCATGCTCCACACCCTTTCACAATCCCTCCTTTTTTTTCCTTTTTTTTTCTTGGACTTTCCTTTCCTTCCTGCGCCTCCACAAGCCCCCTGTGCCCCTCCATTGCCCCCATCGGGTCTTCTACTGGTGTGTCGGAGGGTGTCAGTGCATTGAAATGCCCCAGGGATTCGCCATTGATGTGTGTGACGCAACTTTTGGCCTTCTTGCTAATATTATTTCGTCTCGTTCCGTCCAAAGCCCCATTTCTCTTTTTCTCCATCCGCCGCCACTCACTTTGTCTCTTCTTTCTCGCACGCGTGTCTCATTGGGATGCTTCTCTCGTTTGGGGTCTTTTGCGGGTCTCTTTGTGCACGGCAGACACTGTTCATGAGCATCATCACATTCGGATTTGCACTTGGCCAGAGCGCAGTTGGTCCTTAAATTTCCCAACGTATCTACACTTGAAAAATAACGGTAGGGCATCCGTGTGCGACTCATTCGTACTCATCATTCTCCGTTGTATTCTTCTTCTTATTATTGTTATTTGTATTTAGGGCATAAACACCTGAAACACACCACCAACTAAGTAGAACCAGAAGAACCAAGCAACAAACTTTTTATCACCATGTCGAAGATGCCAACGCCACCGGCGTTGATTGACTGCAAACGCGGCACGAAAACACTCAAGTTTATGATTATGGACGCACCGAGCGACACGACGCTACCGCTGTACCTGCCAGCGCTGAAACAAAACGGCGTGACGGATATTGTGCGCGTGTGCGATCCAACCTACTCGACGGAACGACTCTCGGCGGAGAACATCAAAGTGCACGACTGGCCATTCGAGGACGGCGAGCCACCGCCATCGCAAGTGGTCAACTCTTGGCTGGGGCTGATTGACGAGCGGCTGGCGCACGAGCCACTTGGATGCATTGCTGTGCACTGTGTGGCGGGTCTGGGTCGCGCACCCGTCCTGGTTGCCGTCGCCCTCATGGAGAGCGGCATGGAGGCCGAGGATGTCGTCTCCCACATCCGCGCAAAGCGACGTGGTGCCATCAACAACAAGCAGATCAAGTATCTCGAGCAGTATAAGGTCAGTCGAGTGCCGTTGATGCCACTTTTTGTCATTTAGTGTCAAATGTGTGGCATTGTACTGTGTTCTAACGAGTTCCTCTATATCTCTTTCGTGTGTGTGTAGCCCCGAAACAAGAAAGGCGGTTGTGTCATTAGCTGAGTCTCTCTCACTCTTTCCCTCTCTTTGTTCACGCACCCTCTCTTTGTTCAATTTTGTTGTATAAGTAACATTAGTCCGTTTTTTTTTCTATTCCTCTTTAAAGTTGTTTAGTTGTTGTTTATTTATTTCTTTCAGTTTTTTGTGTGGGGGGTTTTTTGTCGTGTTCCGTATCACAAGGAACACACAAAAGCACACACAAGAAACTCAATTTTCATCAGCACAAAAAATCACATACCAACAAAGGAAGGGGTATTTAGTGATTGCGCGTCACAGTTAGAAACATAAGAACAACAAAAACATCAGAGGGACCAGTCTAAACGAATCGTTTGAGCGATTCTTTGAGCGCGTCCGAGAAGGAAAAAGCGATTGAATCGCGCAAGAGTGTTTCCGGCGAGCCTTTACGCCCACAGTACCTAAACAACAGTGTTAACTGTTAGTTTGTGTGCGCGTGTGTGATTTGGTTGTTTTCGTACCCGTTGAGTTTTGTGGCGAGAGGAGAGTCTTCAAACTTCTCGCCCTTTGCAAGCGTAATGGAGCGCACCAGCGCCTTGTTCTGCTGCAGCATGTACTTCTGGTGGTACCCTTCGGCGCGTGTGAAGTGCCCGCATGTGCGTGTGATGCGTGTGTGTAGTTTTATTCCCTTGGCTGCTTCAACGCGTCCTTTCACCGACTCGGCTGTAGTAATGAATAATATGTAATGAATAATATTCGATGGTTGTTTATGGGATGAGAATGATCAAACTTTCTTATACGCATTCACTTTGCATTACCTGTCTCGTACTGCTCGTCGTCGTGACAAAAGATTGCACTGGCGTACTGTGTGGAGTAAGGTGGACTTGTCGCAGAGTGATTCTGCCAAAAGATTTTGCAAATCTGCTCAAAGCTAATTTTCTAATAATAAGGATATAAAAAGTTTCAGCGTCACTTGTCACTTGCGCTCTAATAGACCACTGGACGAGCGAAACACACGCAGAAAAGGGGAATGGGTTGGTTTGCAGGGAAAGAAAGAAGCGGGAGACACACAAGAGGAGTGGGCGCACGAACGCAAGTTCATTTAGTCGATGGGCACCACAACGGCACATCGCACGAGAAAGACTCAGACACAGTCAGATTGAGACGCGTACCTGCGGATCATAGTCCATCTCAAGCGATTCGGTGTGGTCTCCCATGTTGTGATACGTTGGTTTCTTCGTGGTTCCCCCGCAGTAGCCTGCAGTGGATGAGTAGGGAGGTGAGCGCATAAGCGAAAGAACAAGAGAGCCGTCTTTACCTACTCGCGTCCTGATGATGCCATCAAGGATGCCGTAGACCGGCTCGGGGGTCCAGAATCATCCAAGGGCGACCGTGGCCGTTTTCACGTCAGGTTCAGCCATACAAAATAATAATGAGGTTTGTAAAATAAAATTTTATTTTCTACTTTTCATTCTGCGATCACTGATCATCACTGAGTCATCACTCTTTTCCCTTCTCTCTCATTATATATACATACAGATACACACCTTTCTTACGATGATTGAAGCACGACTGGCACAAGGAAACCTCCTGAAAAAAATCCTCGACGCACTCAAGGATCTCGTCACAGACGCAAACTGGGACGTAAACAGCGGCGGCATCAGGTAGGAGCAGGGTGTATGTGTGTATCTGCGTGCTGTCGCGGCCCCGCAGCCCCCATCCGTGGCGTGTGTCCGTCGTCGCGTCCCTTTGGTTCTTTTTGAGTTTTGCGCGCGCTTCCACCAAAAGTGCATTCTCCTCCTCCCACTTCAAACCCGGACGACTCCTTGCCCCCAACACCTTCATCTTGTCCCCTTCTTTTCTCGGGTTGCGCCCGACCATACGGAATCCCAGTCGGTTTACTGTCTCTGTCGTATTTTTCGTTTTTCGTTTTTTTTTTTTTTCAAGTTTTCCTCTTTTCCCGCCTTCTGCGAATTCGCCATGAACGCACCTTTTCGCATTTGCAACCATTCACACGATTGACATATACATCGTCCTCGTTGCAATATCCGCCGTTGGACACGTTGTACGAGTGCTAATCAAACATGTTTTCTTTTTTCTGTCTGTGTGTGTGTCTCTCTCTCTGTCTCTCTCTCTCTGTCTCTCTCCCTGTCTGTCTGGCTTTACAGCTTGCAAGGTACGTTGAATCTGTCTGACACACTCTTAAGAACGCACCACTCACATTGATGTTGTCCTGTGCGTGCTTCGTTTTCGTGTTGCAGGAATGGACTCGAGTCACGTTTCGCTGGTGAACCTTTTGATGCGCGCTGAAGGCTTCGACCCGTTTCGCTGCGATCGCAACCGTACGCTTGGAATCAACTTGCAATCCATGTCCAAGGTACACAGAGAGAATATGTCTGTGTGTGTGTGTGTGTGTGTGTGTGTGTGTGTGTGTGTGTGTGTGTGTGTGTGTGTGTGTGTGTGTGTGTGTGTGTGTGTGGGAACGACTCCTGCCAAGAAGGGTACTCATACTCTGTGTTGTATGGCGTAGGTGCTCAAGTGCGCAGGAAACGATGGTACAATTTCAAGAACAAGATAGTGATTATTTTTTTAACACCTCATTGTACGTTTCAGATGTGATCACTCTCAAGTGTGAAGATGAAGCCGACACTATGACATTTACCTTTGAGTCGCCGAACCACGTACGAAAAGGAATGAGACATTCCAGTTGTGCTGACTCCGTGATTAAACCTCTTAGGATCGAGTGTCTGAGTTTGACGTGAAGCTGATGAACATTGACAATGAAAACCTCGGTATTCCCGACACAGAGTACCAAGCACAGGTGACCATGTCATCAGGTATCACCCTCCCAAAAAAAAGCGCTAATGAAATGAACTATATAAACAAGGGATTGTTCCGATTCTAAAACAATTGTGTGTATGTGTGTCTTACAGCGGAATTTCAGCGCATTTGTCGTGATTTGGGCGCAGGAGTGCAAGGCGATGCAGTCACTATCTCATGCACCAAGGAGGGCGTGCGCTTCTCTACGAGCGGCACTCTGGGCACAGGCAGTGTCATGCTTCGTCAGGCAGGCGGTACGATACAAAAGTGTGTACTTCTCACACAGCTCACTCGCTTCTCTCTCCTCGGTTAGCCATTGATGATGATTCGACCAAGGGTGTTGTGATTGACCTGCAAGAGCCCGTCTCGCTGACCTTTGCGCTGCGCTACCTCAACTCGTTCACCAAGGCAACGCCTCTCTCGGACACTGTGCAGCTGTCGATGACGAGCGATGTGCCGCTCGTCGTCGAGTACCGCATTGGCGACATGGGTTTTATCCGGTACTACCTGGCACCCAAGATTGAGGAGGATGACGATGAGGAGGGTGGCGGCGGTGTCAAGACTGAGGACGACTGATCTCTGCTTGTGTTTTTGTTTCTGCGTGTGATTCTCTATTCCATTAAACCGAATCGCTTCTTTATATAACACTCTTAAGAGTTATAAATGAGACGTCATTCTTGAAAGATAGACTTTGCCAAATCAAGACAGGACAGAAAAGGAAAAAAATCTCCTTGAGAATTGTGAAATAAATATTGCCAGTGATTACGGAGTAATGATCAATACGATAATGAAAAATAGAAGAAGGCATTGAAGCCATTACGTTTAATCAAATGATTAATAAAATATTTTGTGTTAATGTGTTTCAACCTTCATTCCCCATTTCATTCTGATCAGTCATTTTCATTTCACCGACATGTCCGACGGCAGTAAGTGGCTGTCGCACCCAGTCGATGCTCTCCAGGACGTTGTTGGTAAAAACCATTCGATTGTTTACTGTTGTGTGTGTGTGTGTGTGTTTGTGTGTGTGCAAAGGGAAAACGTTGACCGTCATTCATTTTGGTCTCAGCGAATGCCGTTCGCAATGGCGCCGACTATGCCAGTGTCGCAGACGACGAGTTCTTTGCTGCAGCTATTGCATCACTGCCAAACGGGGTTCGATCGGTACGTCATTCTGCTCAAATGTTACGACCGGCGTTTTTTTTACACTCTGTTGCACCTGTCTGGTTTGCCGCTGACTGGCAAGCGTGCAGCACTCGCCTGGATC
>CALSCP010000173.1:12322-23443 GCA_943704425.1 Ministeria vibrans ATCC 50519 | reverse complement strand
TTTTTTTTTTTTTTTTTTTTTTTGCAGCCAACCCCTTTGGGAAGGTGTACTGGCCTCCGCCGTATGGTGTCATCATCCACAAGTACGTCAAAACATCTCATCTACTTTGTCGCTTTGAATAAATTGTCATAATGCATTTCTCTCGCTCTCACTCCCCAGATACGACGACTGGGTTCCCCTGGGCGTCAAGGCAGACTACCACGTAGGTCTCCTTCAAGTGACGGAAGAGTGGGCCAACCGCTGGAATGAAACAGCCGCGTGGGACTTTTTTAAGAGCGTCGAGGGACTCGGTTACGGTTACTCCACGATGGTACGCACACACACCACACCACACACACACACTAATTTTGTCGATTACTTTTTCTTTTGTAGCTGTATTCTTTTATGGATACGTTTCCTATGCGTAACTTACCGCAGCCCATTGAGCAGCATCTCTTTGATGCGCTCATTCCCTCGCTTGATCGTGCGCTCAAGAACGACGTAAAAAAAAAAAAACACACACACACACACATACACGCGCACGCACACTCTCTCTATCATCATTTTCTCTCCCACTCACTCTCTTCAATTTATGTCGTCCTCCCTCCCTCTCTCTCTCTATCAATTTGCAATTTGTTTCCTCCCATTCACGGCTTGTTAATTTGTCTTCTTTTCTGCCTCTTATAGACCAAAGTCAGCGTGTACCGGCTGTTCATTGAGGGAATCAACAAGCGATTTAACATGCAGTGCAACGACATGACCTGTGTCACGCGCGGTATAACACTTTGGTTCTTTTGTCTCACAATTCACTTTTTGTTTTGTGATAGCACTCGATGCGAAGAACCTTACGTTTGCCGAGGCGACGACCATTCCCGAGAACGACGCGTGGACCTACTTTGACGGGTCGCGCACGGGACGAGCAATGGTGTGTAGTGTGTTTGCAGCGTCCATGTGGAAGGCAGGGTGGGCCGGTCAGGACGACTGGATGGGCGGCGAGCAGACGCCCAAGGACAATTACATGAATGCCATTTATGACGGAAACTTCTTCAATACCCAGAACTGCCCCGATGGTCTCATGACCACTCCCAAGGGCACGTACTGTCAGGTATCACACAAACACACATATTGGCAGATGTAACAGTCGAGCGTTGTTGTTCACTTCAATTCGTTTGTAGCTGATGGGGGACTATGAGCTGACGCTGCCCGGCTACAACTCAGTGCCCTTCCACAAGGACATGAACAACCACTGTCCTGCCCAGTACCCCGACTTCTTCCGTTGTCCCGAAAACAATCCATCGTGCTGCTAAGAAGAAATACAATAAAAAATTAAAATCGTTTGAGCAATCAAAAAAACAAAAGAAAACCCTTTATTCCTTTTTTATTTTATTTTTCTTCATGTTATATTACCTTATTCCGCTTCTGTTTGATACGATTGGATTGCTTTGTGCACCGCATCACAAACGAGCGCGAGGGGGGCAGTCGTAAAGAGGGTTGCGGGGTAGACGTGTGTGTGCCACAGCGGATGCAATAGAACCTACAAGAGTATTGTTATTGTACTTGTACACACTCGAAACCGATTCTATCCATGCAACACACATCCACTTCTTACAGAGTTACAAAACGTTCACAGAAATAGATTGTAAATTGTGAAAGAGTGTAGTGCACAGAAGCGAACCGCATTTTGATTTGTCGTTCTTACCGAGCAGCCGTCGGCGTCCATGGTGGGGTACTTGAGTAAGATTTGTGCACCTTGAACTTCGGGATAGAACGAAGGACCACCGCGGGGTCCACGCACAGGAAGTCCAGAGGCGGGATCCGTGAAATCTGCAAAGCAATCGTTGGCGGGCAGCGCGTCGCAAATACGATGAGCCAACGCAAAGAACTAGAAGGAAAAGAAGAAGAAGATATTTCCAATTCAATTTATCATCAAGGCAAAGAACTCAGAGGAAGAATGGTGCGGTCCATGAAAGAATGGAGAGAGTCAACACGAAGGCATAGAAGAGAAGAAGAACATCAGAAGAAATGTGACATGAGAGACCACTGTCATGATTCGTGCAATCCAAACAACCACAGCGGCACAGTACCTCCTCAAGCACGGCATTCTTTTCGGTTTCAATGTCGGCGCCATACGAGACCATGTCCGTTTCGGTGTGCATAAAGAATGGCAAGATCAACAACCGCGCCGCGCGCTCCTCGGACGCTTCCACGCTCATTTCCCGCTCGACTTGCACGCGCGGTGGTGCAGGACCCACTACATCACCAAATACCTGTGGAAAGAGTACGGTAAAGCGGGCGAAATTGGCTCTTTGATGCTTACCTGAACAATGTCACTGTGAAGTCGTCGTGTGCAATAATGGGCAGACCATTCCGCATCCCGACTGCCCAATTGAAATCGCTCAACAGGATGTGCCGAAGCAAGAGTAGAAGGAGAAGAAGAGTAGGAGGAGAATGACATGAAAAAAAAAATTGTGATCAGAGAGTTAAAAGTATTAATATTAAATAAACACAAAATTTTTCCTCACTCACTTGCGGCTCTCTCCAAATGTTTTATAGTAGCTTCATTCTCTCGAGGAAGTCACCTCTGGCGAAAATCTGGCTCGAGAGTCACTGGGACCGAAAGTTAACAAAGGTGAGTGTTCGTTGTGCGTTTTCGAGACACGTTCGCAAACCGTTTTTGCAACTCCTCTCGAGTTGTTTCCTCACTCGCTGCCCATCGCCGTGCCGTCCAACCCTTCTCTCTCTTGAACACACACCCCTCCGTCCCAAGCGCCACACTCAACACCTCTTTCGTTTGTCTGTGTCAATGACACTTTGCGAAATCCAAAAAAAAAAAAAAAAAAGAGAGTCAACAGACTCTCCTGCTCTCCTCCCTTGATCTTTTCCTGCCCTCCTCCTTCCCGCTCCCGTGACCACCAAGTGTTGTTTTTCAAAGCCCCTTCCATCTACACTATCACCTCTTCAGCAGAAACAGACCGAAACAAAAAAAAAAAAATCGCTTGTGGCTTTGCTTTTGCTTGCCGCCCCCCTCCCCCCTCTTCTCAACATCATCCCAACCCCTCCATCTCTCCACATTGCTCTTGTGCGGCTCGGTGCCATTTTTAATGTGGTCGGCGCCAACTTTCAAAGAAGCGCGCCAAAACCTGTGCATTTCCCTCTCTCATCCCCCTCGACTCTTTCTAGACCCAAATTTTCCAGACAGACATTTGCGACTCGGTCGACATGATTGTACAACCGCCGGTACCCATGGCGTTGCGAAGTAAGCGGTCATTTTTTCCAGCCGTTTTTCATTGTTTCTCAATTCTTCGTTATGTTGTGTTTTCCTTGACTGTCGCGTAGCGTCGGGTCACTTGATGCTTGGCGTTGTGCGCATCTACTCACGCAAGGCCAAGTACCTGCTGGTGGACTGTAGCGATGCGCTTATCCGCATGAAGCATGCATTCCGACCAGGCGTCGTCGAGCTGAGTGACGAGAATGCGGTCGCTGCGGTGCACACCATCACGCTGCCCGACAACTTTAACGAGCTCGACATGGCCATGCCAGACTTGGACATGATGGATCTCGACGCACAGTTACAGATGTATCCTTCCAACGAGTCGGACGACCTCAACGCAAGCGGTGTGCTCATGACATCCTTTGACATGAGCGGCGCCTCCAACCTCGACGGCCTGCTCGCTCGCGATGCTCACACGTCGTTTGCCATGCCATCGCTCCTCGACGACGAAGCTGGCACTGCTGCCGACGTCGCGGGAATGATTCCTCGTGAAGAGATGCCCACCCAGCCCTTTGCCGACGCTGGCTTTGGTGGCGGCCTCGACGAGGGCGACCCGGCCACGATGCACGGCATGATGGAGGCGGACGGTAGCCTGCGCATTCCCATTGGTGGCGAGGACGACATGGGGGGCTTCGACATGGTCAACTTGTCGCGTGACATGCTCCTGCGCGACGACAGTATCAACCTGGCGCCGCTCGAGACACCCCGCAAAAATGCTGCCACGGCTGCCGCTGCCAAGGACAAGGAGCCGTCGAAGCGCAAGCGCAAGTTTGTCGTGGACCGAGAAACCATTCTCTCCAGTGCACAAATGAAGACGCAAATGAACGACTGGGACGACACCGTGCGCAAACGCACTCCTTTGCCTCCTCTCTCGCGCGATCACCACCAAAAACTCCTCCAGCAACAGCAACAGCAACAACAACAGCAGCAACAACAGTCGAAGCGACACAAGACAAGTGCCACACTGACGGCCAAGAGCACAAGTGCCGCATTTGGTGTACCGGCACTGGCGGACCTGCTGCCCGAACAGGTGGTGCCCTTGTACACTGAGGCGGCCACCACGCGCGCCGGTGGGGACCCTAGCGAACAGCACTTGCAGCAAGGACAGCAGCAACAGGACGCGGACGACCACGACGCCATCAACTTGACACTCGAAATGAACAACGCCGAGCAACACCAAGAGGAGGCGGCGCCAATGGAGTTTGGCGGCGATGAGATGGCGCCAATGATGATGCCGACGGAGGAGGAGGGTGGGTTCGAGTTGCCTCCGCTGCAACAAGAGGAGGCGACAACAATGGGCGAGCTCGGAGACGAAGTCCTTGACGAGATGGGCGCCGGCGGCGATGAGTCCACGCTGACGTCGGGTGGCACTTCATCGGGTTGGAGTCGACGCACGCAGCGAATGGTTGGACAGTTGCAGTCGCACTTTGATGCGAATTCGGTGGCGTCGTCGTCCAAGAAGAAGGGCAAGGCATCGAGACAGGAAGTTGCCTTTGGTAGTCTGATTGCCGGCAAGAACCGTCGCACGGCGGCTTCGTCGCTCTTTGAGATTCTGCTGCTCAAGACGCGTGGTCTCATTGACGTACGGAAGGGTTTTTCTTACACTTCTTTCTCATCATAACACTTGACTTCGAGTAGATTGCTCAAACGGAACCTTGTGGCGAGATCACCATTGCACCGGAGGAGAAGCTTTTCAGTACGGCCGTGACCGCATGAGATTGGAGAGTGCAGTCAGAGAGTGACAAGAGGAGTGACAAGTACATAATGGTTTTTATTAACGTTTTTTTACAATGGTTTGGCGGGGGGTTACGTACGAATTACAAGGAACGCGTATCAAGATCTGTTTTGGTGTCGTTTTCTCACTGTACATGTGTCTGCGCTATTGAACGGCAATGGAAAGAACCCGACGAAGATCGACCAAGCGCAAGTCAGGAGTGTCTTCGAATGCGCGGTCCAGGAACAGGTGGTCTTGGTGGGAGAATTGGGCGAGTGTGTCGGGCGACAGGACGTCGAGAAACTCGTCAAGGGTGACAGTGAAACCGTCGCTAGAGGCCATGTTGAACCAAAGAGTGACGACCGAGTCGGCCTTATTGATGGCAAAAAGAAAACAGAACTCATCCGAGTCAATCTGACCATTGCAATCAATGTCCACTAGCTGGACGAGCCGCACAATGTCGTCGCGCGTCAGATGACCGCACGTTCCACCGGTCTCGCGCAGCATCGCTTCAATAGCGTCGACACCCAAATGGCCTACGTTGTGCACGTCGGCCAGCTTGAACTGTTGATGAAGGGCGCGCAGTCGATGCACCGACAGGATTTTGGCAATAGAGTCGGCAACGTGCGCCATCTTGATGTCAACAAAACACTCGGGCTCGGGCAGGGTGCGCGACGAAGCGCTGTTGGCGAGCAATGGGGACTGGTGCGAATCAACGCGGGTGAATTGGTCGCTGTTGGCGCGATCGCTACTGATGATAGGCTCCTTGAGGTGGTGCTTGAGTTGAGCGACGAGACGCACGATGGCACAGGCGCGCTGTTGAAAACGAGAGAATGCACGGTCGCGGCGCAAGTGGTCTTCGGGAACGGTCATGGCTGCGAGGGCAACGGGGCGCAGGTGAGGTAGCGCGCCTTGCATAAGCACAAATGCAAGAGTGATAAGGCAAAAGGGGAAGGTGAGGACGGGCAAACCGGCCGGCAAGAAGAGCACACCGAGTGCAGACGAGGCAATGGCGCAGAGGGTTGCGCAGAAGACGCTGAGAAGGGCAATGCGCCAGGAGAAGATGAAAAACATGCCGCAAAGAGAGATGGCACCAAGAACACTGTTGTACGAGTAAAGACCAAGGTAGATATCGCCGGTGGGCGCGCCAATAGCCAGGCCTGTGAGCGCACCGACGGCCGAGCCGCAGACAGCCGCTAGGGCTGAGATGGGGGAGCAGATGGCGATGGAGGCAGCAATGATAACACCCGACACGGCCGAGTCAGCGAGGAACACTTGGGCAAGGCCACGAGCAACACCCTGCGCGAGATTCCACCAGTCGACGGGGTTGGGCGATGGTGCAATGGCAGTGGCAGCGACGGCTAGGGCCGGCGAAAGGGTGGTGGGTAGATAGCCGAAGCGAAGGGTGCCGAGAAGATAGGTGGTTGCGCTCAAGTTGAAGGGAAGGGTAAAGGGCGGAACGTAGTAGGTGGGTACGAGAAGTGCACCCAGTGCAACCATCACAACGGTACTAAAGGCGGCCATAAGAATGACAGGTGGGATCAGCTCAATGCGCCAGTCGGGGCGAAGATCGAAGGTCGCGAGAGCACAGCCAACAAGTACGCCGTTGTAGCCGTAAAGGCCGTTGCGAATCGACGTCTTGTCAAGTTGCAAGAATACTGCCGTCAGCGTGGCGGTGACAAGGCCAACCAAAGCTACAAGGCCCAGCCATGGACTGTCAAGAAAGAGCGCCAAGAGAATGCCCATACCCGTCAGGGGGTTGTTCATGAGCACCACTTGACCCGCACCACGCAGCACTGCGTTGACAAAGTCGAGAAGCGGATGATCGCCCCTTCCCGTGACCGCGTTCAGAGGTGCAATGGTGCCCATCACCTTGGAGATATTCACGAGAATGCGTTTGTACGCGACGCCATGATGAGCAGGCGGTGGATTTGACAGCTGCACGAAGTCGTTGAGAGCCAGCTGCACGGCCGCATCGCGTTGCTGACGGTCGCGTCGACGAAACGACGTGGCAGAGCGCGAACGTCGTCGGTAGTTACTTGCGGGGTCGTTGCTGGACAATGCAGAGGGGCTCGAGTCTACGACGTGTGACAGAATGGACGGACTGTCAGGAAGTGATGCAGGAGCGCTTCTTTGTTGTTGTTGTTGTTGTTGTTGTTGCTGCTGCTGATGATGATGTTGTTGCAGGTGTTGCTGAGAGGCGACGGGGACATTGGCAATATCATGCTGGTGGCCCAGCGTGGCATAGGCTGTGGCTTCGTTCGAGCTGGCAAGATTGAACTTGGATTCAACCACCGAGCTCATCCCAGCATCATCACCAAACGTCGAAAAAGCCTTGATGGTGGCTGTAGGCGAGGCCAGCGACAATGGTGACGACGACGACGGCACTGTCGGCGCTAAATTTTGCAACTGAATGGCATCGTTGGGACTTTCAACGACACCTGCGCCGAAATTGGCAAAGGCGCGCACGGGTTCGGTCATTTTAAGCTCTGCAGCGCCAAATCACCCACTTGGTGGGGTGTCGGGAGGGACGGGGAGTTCTTTTTGTGACTGTGTGTGTGACTGTGTATAATGTGCGATTGTGTGTGAATTGTGTGTGTATGTGTGTATGGTGGACGTGTGTGTATGTCTGTGTGTGTGTGTGTGTGACTGTGAGTGTGACTGCGTGTATGTAGACAACAAGAGCGAACAAAAGTAAAGCAGTAAATACTAATTAATGCAGTTATTCAATATTCACTCAAGTTCTTATCGGACTCTTATCAATCACACCTTTTTAAACTTTAAAGTTTCAGTGTAAAGCATAATTATTCAAAATGCCTCCCTCTCAACCGATCCAGGCGCTAATGAAGACCGGGTTTTGCGTTGGAATTGCAAAGCCAGTGGGGCGAAAGTCGTACGACTTGGTGAATCTGGTCAAGGCGGCGCTGAAAGTCGCGGGGTGTACGTACCGCCCTTAGGCGCTCTCTCGCTGGCTAATCATGTTCGCATGTGTAGTCACTGACCCTGCCGTTGGACATGGCGGGGCGCTTGACCAAGCAGCGGGCGGCGTGATGGGTACAGTTGGGTTCTTTTTTTTTTTTTCCCTACTTGTCTCATTCTTGCCTCGTTGCGTTAGTCATTGGCGTTGGACGCGGCACCAAAGAACTCAACCGGCTGCTGCGGGAAACACACAAGGTAGCGACACATTTCCCTTTATTTTGACGTGGACGGAAGTGTGAGACTGCGCGTAGGACTACGAGGTGGAGGCACTGTTGGGCCAGCAGACCACGTCGGGCGACAGCTACGGCGAAACGTGTACCACCAAGCCATACGATCATGTGACGCCCCAGGCTCTGCGCGAATCGATCTTGTCGTTTAAGGGCCTCATCAGTCAGACTCCACCAATGTACGGTATCGAATTGTGTCAGCGATAATTTGACACTACTTTACGTATGCAGAATGAGTGCAGTGAGATTCAACGGACAGCGCTCGTCGGATCTGGTGCGACGAGGGAAAGAGGTTGTTATGCCATCGCGACAGCGACATGTGTACCTCATTGAGCCGACAAGTGATCTGATACTTCCCGCATTTGGGTTCAAAGCTCAGGTCGAGTCAGGGTAAGATGAGTCATTGGGTGTGCGACGCGTTTGACATTGTGAGAATGGGGGTGTAGGACGTACATGCGAACGCTCGCGGAAGACATTGCGCAGAAGGTGGATTGTGTTGCGCATTGTACGAAAATCCATCGCATTCGACAGGTGAGACAATGCGAGGGATTGCTTCGAAAGTGTGACATGTTTGATATATTACAGGGGGAGTTTTCGCTTGACAATTGTGTGGTGATTGACGATGAGATGACCGAGCTGATTAAGCGAAGGGGGGACTGTTTCAAGATGAGCAGTGGAATGGCCAACAGTCTGCTGGACCGGATGTGCAATGTGGCGCAGCCAGTGGCACCGAGTCAGAAGGTGAAGCAAGCGGAGAAGGGCCGGTGGGAGAGGGGGAGGAGAGATGGGGGCGGAGATGGATCGGGAAGGGGTAGGAGGGAAGCGGGTGGAGATGGATGGGGGAGGGGAAGGAGAGATGGGGGTGGAGATGGATCGGGAAGGGGTAGGAGGGATGCGGGTGGAGATGGATGGGGGAGGGGAAGGAGAGATGGGGGTGGAGATGGATCGGGAAGGGGTAGGAGGGATGCGGGTGGAGATGGATGGAAGCGGGAGAGAAAGGAAGACGGATCTCCTAACTTTTGATTGCACACACGCAGAAAGAGGGAGGGAGGGAGAAATAGTCCGTGTGTTTGTTGTGTTTGCGTGTATGTGTGTACAGTAATACATGAAAAAAAGAAAAAGAAGAATTGTGTGTGGTGCTAGAAGGAGCCGTTCCAAGCGTGGCGGAGGATGGAAAGAGGCATGGGGGGCCATGCAAGGGCGCGTGCAATGCCCTGCTGCTCCTGGCCTAGGTCAAAGTCGACGCGTTGGAGTGCATCGAGCCAGCGCTGGGCGGGAACAGCGGGCAACAACACCCGACGACCAGCAGGGGTGAGCTGCGCGTCCATGGCGCGTGCTGTCTGTAGGTGTACGACAGCGGCACTCGCCAGCGAATGCACGACGTCGCGGAAGCCGTTGACGTTGTCGCCGCGAAAGACTTGCTCTTGCGATAGATTGAATTGTGCTAGGTGGTCGAGGGGAAGGAGAAGGCGACGTTGACGTAGAGTGTGGGGAACGCCGCGGAGAGTCGCAATAATGCCCAGTGCCTAAATTAAAATGTGTATCGAGGGAGAAAAACACGTTTAATGATATGACACACACACACATACATACACACACACACTCGCTCTATCACTTGTTCTTCTCTCTCTCTCTCTCTCTCTCTCTCTCTCTCTCTCTCTCTCTCTCTCTCTCTCTCTATCACTTTGTCTCTCTCTCTCTGTCTCTCTCTCTCTCTCTCTCTCTCTCTCTCTCTCTCTCTCTCTCTCTCTCTCTCTCTCTCTCTCTCTCTCTCTCTCTCTCTCTCTCTCTCTCTCTCCATTTTTGTTCCTCATTAGGCTTCCAATGTTGTGATGCTCCTGATGAAAGTCGCCGAAAAGCACTATGCAAGCGAACAGGCGAAAAAGGCGGCGGCAAAACAACCGGCCTCACCATCTTCCACTGCGACTTCGCGGCCCTCCGCGAAGGCCTCGCCACCACCCCCACGCCAAGTGTTCCCAACCAGCAAAGCACCACCACCACCTCCGTCTTCTCCTTCTACTTCCTCGTCGTCTCCGGCCGAGCGTCGCAATGAGAAGAAGCGAGGGAACCAAAAGAAAACGTCGCGACGTGAAGCAGCCGCACGCGATCGCCTCATTGCGACCCTCTCCTCATTTTCCTTTGCCAACGTCACCTCGGCAAGCGTGAGTGACCTTACCAAAGCCCAATTGGAGTCACTTCTGCGCGTTGCCGAGTACACCAATACAGTGCGCGCCTTCTACGAGGCCCACCCTCCCCCAGCCCAGCCCTCTGATTCGCTCCCCTGCGGCACCTCTGGTACGACTTGTTTGTCGGACGATGAAGGCTTGGAAATCTCCCTCTCCAACATCAAGGATGATGCAGCGATGCCGTAAGCACTAAACACCGCCAAGCTTTTGTACTATGAACGATAATACTGTGAATGTGAACTATTTGGACAGTTTGTTTCAGTCCAGTCACTAGTCAGAACTCAGAACACACACTTTTTTCAGCCTGAAATACCTCTTCGGCTTTGTTGACCATGGAAGACGAGGCTAGCCAGAACACAAGCTATCTCTGCGGAAGTACGGCGAGAGACAAGAGACGAGAGTGATCGTCTCACGTTTTTTGCATTCTCTTTCCGCTCTCCTCGTCCTTGTCTCAACCTTGCATTCTCCTGTAGTGTGCGGAAAGAAGTCGGAAATCAAGACGAGCAAAGGGCCGGTGCGCTGCAAGGAGTGTGGCCACCGTGTGATGTACAAGGAGCGTCCGCGACGCACAGTGCAGTTCCAGGCCCGCTGAAGCCACGCCCCTCCCCGCCGCCCCCCCCATTGTATAGTAAACATCCCATGTGTGTACCATTTCGCTTGATTCCTCCATCCACAATCAGCCAAACGAGCAGAATGGGTTGGGCGGCGGGGAGGGGCGTGGCTTCAGCGGGCCTGGAACTGCACTGTGCGTCGCGGACGCTCCTT
>CALSCP010000171.1:3558-16850 GCA_943704425.1 Ministeria vibrans ATCC 50519 | reverse complement strand
TTTCTCTCTCTCTCTCTCTCTCTCTCTCTCTCTCTCTCTCTCTCTCTCTCTCTCTCTCTCTCTCTCTCTCTCTCTCTCTCTCTCTCTCTCTCTCTCTCTCTTCTAAACTCCCTTGATTGTTTGTATTGTTTTGTCTGTCACAGAATGTCATACGCTGTGGCAACGCGCTGGTATCGTGCGCCTGAGCTGCTGTATGGAAGCGAAACGTACGACAGTGGTGTGGACATGTGGGCAGTGGGGTGTATTTTTGGGGAGCTCTTGAATGGCGGCTCACCTTTGTTTTGTGGCGAAAATGACATTGATCAGCTCTACCAAGTGCAGAGTGTGTTGGGTACACCCACTGAAGAGGTGTGGCCGGGTCTCTCATGTCTACCCGATTATGGCAAGATTGAATTTGACGCAATGGCACCCGTTGAGCTGCGCTCGCTTGTTCCCGATGCGCCTGCGAGTGCCCTTTCGCTTTTGAGTGCCTTCCTTGTGTACGATTCAACGCAGCGCATGTCGGCCGACGCCGCACTTGTACATGACTATTTCTTTGAGGATCCTCTTCCTTGTGTGTCCAGTGAGCTACCCTGTCCGCCCTCAAGAGGAGCACTTTCCGCGTCACTGTGAATATCTCATGACTGGAACGCGAACTTACATTTACATACGCCTCTTAACTCCTTGGCTGCCTTGTGCAAGCTGCCGTCCGGCTGTGTTGGTTTTCGTGACTGAAAAGGTTTATTAATTAGAAGAAGAAGAAGAATACAACCCATTTTAATGATACAGTCACCACGCGAACAAACAGGAGACAATCTTATTAATGGTTTCACAATTTATTCATTAGTGTTGCGTACAACTCTGTTGCAAAGAATAAAAATATTACGTCGGATCACTTTTTCTTGTTGAGGATGTCGCCAGAGTGTATTGCAACGTAGATGAATCGTGTAGGTGGTGTTTCTTGAAGTGATGTTGTGTGATCGAAGTAAGTGAAAATGATCACACGTTCTGACACACACAATACAACCTATTGCATCACCCACGTCCCACAGTAGCACAGCGTACAACTGTGTGTAGCTAGGACTTGCTGTAGACTCTCAGTATGTTGCCACGTTTGTGCTGTTAGAGGAAGTTAAACCAAAGTCCAAAGTGACTCAAAACCATTACAATTTTCAAAAAAATTATCACTCTCCTGCCGAAAATCATGTCAGGGCGACGAAGTGTGCAGAAGGTATGCGATTTGAGTACGCCTTGCAGCCGCTGACTGGCTGTTTGCTGTAGGTGTTGGTACCGCCGATCAATCTGATTTTCCGGTTTTTACAGTCGGTAAGTGAGCGTACTTTGTCGGCTGGGTGGTCCTGCACTACTGCGGCGCACTGCTTCCGCTCCTCGGGGCGTGAACATCGCTTCATGGCGAAGTGAAGGAGAGATTATAAAAAAACCCCTTTTCTCTCGTTCTCTCTCCTCCCGCCCTCTCCTCCTCTTCACCCGTGCACATGCGCCTTCCAACCAGCAACGCTCGCCGCGTGTACTCACCCCGCCATGGAGTCGCGTCGTCTGTGTTCTCCATGAACACTTTTCGTTTTTCGTACGAATTGGATGGAAAATGCCCCCACATTGCCAAACGTCCTCTCTGGCGTCGGCCCGAGTGTGCCCATGCGAAACCCTGCCCGATTGCTTGGCATGGTGCGCGAATTGACGTGCAAGATGGAGAAACAGACGACTTTTGCGAAACTGCCAACTTTCGGCTTTTCCTGCGCTCTCCTCTCTCACTTCTGTCCCAAACCGGCTACTCTGCTCCACTGTGAGGCTGGCTCTTTTGTTGCACCGTGTTCCAGCTGTCCCTATTTCGGACAATCGACCGTTTTGAGTTTCTGCCTTTCCTCTCTCTCTCACTCACACACACTCACACACAACCACACACATAGAAAACACGCGTTCAGATCTGGGTGTACGACCAACCGTCGGTGCGCATTGAGGGTGTGATCAGTGGCTTTGATGAGTTCATGAACGTCATTTTGGATGCTTCGGAGATCAAGCAGAAGGGAAAGGAGAACGAGTCGCTCGGTACAAAATTGTTTCTTCTCTTCCCACCCCCCTCTCTCTCTATTACTTTGGCTCTCCTCCTCTTCTTTCTTTCTTTCTCTCTCTCTCTCTCTCTCTCTCTCTCTCTCTCTCTCTCTCTCTCTCTCTCTCTCTCTCTCTCTCTCTATCACTTTGTGTTTTTTTCTCCTCTTCCTTCTCTCCTCTCTCTCCCCTCTCTATCACTTTGGCTCTCTTCCCTCTTCCTGCTGTCTCCTCTCACACACACACACACTCGTCCACTGACGTTTCCCCACTTTGTGTTTGCTGCAGGAACCATTCTGCTCAAGGGAGACAACATTACGCTGATCCAGACCGCGCCCTCCTCTGCTGCCATGGCCCACTAACAACAAACCCAGAGTGTTCGATTGTTTTTGTTGACCCCCCCACTGTAATAAAATCTCTTCTGAAAATGGTGAAACACACAACTCACTAGTCACTACTCCGCCTGTGAGCTAAAGGGTGTCAAAAAGTACGCAAAGAGATCGGAAGGATTTGATCAGAGAATAGTCAGAAATTTCTATTCATTTGATGGGCAAAACAAGTAAACGTGGGAGGGAAGCAGGTGCGCCGACGTCGCCCGGGCCAGTGCAGAAGCGACCCAAGACGACGACAAAGGCATGCGCCAGTGTCTCTCGCCTCCACTGCCAACTTACTGTTATTGTTCTTTTTTCTTTTTTTTTCTCTCCTTTTTTTTCTCGTCTCACGTGTAGACCGAAACAGTCCCCACCAAACGCAAGGCGGTTGCGGCGGCAGCGAGCTCGTCGCAGTCGACGCGAGGGAAGCTGTCAAAGCCTGTGAACACTCCAATGGACGAAGATGAGGACGAGGAGGACGACGACGACGACGAACGGTTCGACGGCGACGAACTTGACGAGAACGACGACAGTGACGACGACGACGACAGCGAGGACGACGACGACGAGGGGGAGGACGACGACGATGAGGAGGAGGACGACGACGACGACGACGACGACGGCGAGGGCGGCGAGGGCGCGGAGGAGACGGGGCGCACTGCCTGGCGACAGCACGTTGCGGCGATTGGCATGGACGGCAGCGATGGCGAGCGCGTGCCTTACTCGTCGCTGGCATCGCAAGTGTCGGAGAAGACGATGAAGGCGATTGAGACGATGGGTTTCACCCACATGACAGAGGTGCAGCGACGATGCATTCCGCCGCTGCTTGAGGGACGCGATCTGCTCGGCGCCGCGCGCACCGGCTCAGGCAAGACAATGGCATTCCTTGTGCCGGCCGTGGAGCTCATGTACAAGCTAAAGTTTATGGCGCGCAACGGGACAGGCGTGATCATCATCTCGCCCACACGCGAGCTGTCTCTCCAGACATACGGTGTGCTGAGGGATCTGCTTGAGCACCACTCGCACACCTTTGGTATTATTATGGGTGGTGCAAACCGCAAAGCAGAGGCTGAGCGACTTGCCAAGGGTGTCAACATCATTGTGGCCACACCCGGTCGGCTTCTTGACCACATTAAGAACACCAAAGGCTTCAATTTCCAAAACTTGCAAATGTTGGTCATTGACGAAGCAGACAGAATCCTTCAGGTTAGAAACAATGACTTCATAGAGTCGCTTCAGTGAATTGAATGTGTCAATGTTGAATGTGGTTGGGGATGGAAACATTGAGAGAGAGAAAGAGAGAGAGAGAGAGATTAGTTCAAAATGTCACAATTCAATGACAGTTGTTAATTATTAATTATTATTAATTATTGAATTGTCATCATGAACTGAATTGTCAATTGTGACTGATATTATGATATTGTATTTTTATTGTAGGTCGGATTTGAAGAAGAAATGAAACAAATTATCAAACTACTGCCGAGCAAACGACGCACAGTCCTGTTCAGCGCAACGCAGACCCGGCGGGTGGATGATCTTGCGCGCATCTCACTGCACAACACACCGCTGTATGTGGGAGTGGATGATGCGCAGGCGACGGCCACGGTTAGTGGGCTGGAGCAGGGGTACATTGTGTGTGAGAGCCATGCGCGCTTTTTGTTGTTGTTCACCTTTTTGAAGAAGAATCGCAAGAAGAAGGTAAGACGGGTGTGTTCCTCACTCACTCACACATCCACACTCTCTGTCTGTTTTAATCGACTCATTTATACACACTACACAATCACCCAGTCTGTCTTATTGACACTCGTTTCACTCACACACGCTCACACGCCTTCTATCATATGCTATTTAGATTATGGTGTTCTTCTCCTCGTGTAACTCGGTCAAGTATCACGCTGAGCTGCTCAACTACATCGACCTGCCCGTCCTTGACATTCACGGACGCCACAAACAGCAACGCCGCACCAGCACTTTCTTCGAGTTCACCAATGCCGCTCATGGCACTCTTCTCTGCACTGATGTCGCTGCCCGCGGCCTTGACATCCCCGCCGTCGACTGGATTGTCCAGTTTGACCCCCCTGATGATCCCAAGGGTAACAACATTATTTATTTTGACCTACTTGTAGCACATATATGTGTGTTATGTCTCTTGCACACTTTCTCCATCACTTTGTTCTTTCTCCCGCTCTCTATAACTTTGTTCTTTTTTGTTTCCCTTTCTTTCTTATGCCCCTCACACCCTTCACTCTTGATTGTGCAGAGTACATCCACCGCGTGGGCCGCACCGCGCGTGGGCTAGAGGGCAAGGGGCGCGCTCTGCTTTTCCTCCTTCCCGAAGAGATTGGCTTCCTGCGCTTTCTCAAGCACGCTCGCGTGCCCCTCAACGAATACGAGTTTCCCTCGAGCAAAGTTGCAAACATTCAGATGCAGCTCGAGAAGATTGTCACGACAAACTACCATCTCCATCAGTCCGCCAAGGACGCCTTCCGCTCCTACCTCCAAGCATACGCCTCACATTCTCTCAAGCAAATCTTCGAGGTCAACCGACTCGATCTTCAAAAGGTACCCACACACACATATACATACACATAAATTATCATAAACACACACACACTCGTAATACTCATTCACATTTTGTACGTGTTATTAGGTTGCGCGCGCCTTTGGCTTCACCGTGCCCCCTGCCGTGAACCTCAAGGTCCAGGCCAGCAAGAGCGGCGTTGTCCGTCGTCGTGGTACTGCCGGATCCGGCCCCGCATTCACCAAGGAGCACCAGAACCGCAAGCGCTTCCAGAAACAGGCTGCCGAAGACCACAAGGCCAAGTCGCAGGGCCGTCAGTTTGCCCGTTGAAGAAACAACCTCCTCTTCTTGATACATTACAGTCCTCTTTTCCTTCTTTTATACTTTAACATTCAACTGTATGGCGTGCCTCTCTTTCATCCGCTCCTACGTTTTTAGAGTTCGTCTTGGGTGTTTACATCCTGCTGCGCGCCTGCGTGATGGCCCAGTTGAGAATGTGCCGTCGGCCCTCACGCAGCATCCGAGCGGCATCGCCCACTGCCATCCACTCGACGCTAGCCAGCTCGTCCTCGTCGTAGGCACGGAGCGGCGTGGTGCTTGAGACTAGTGCCACCTGATAGCGTGTGGCAGGGTTGCCTTTGGCCGACTGGAGGGAGAAAGTAATAATATTATTTATTATGGTTGAGTAATTGCATAATAAACAGACGGTTTGTACCATCTCATCTCGAAACACGCCCGGAACAATGGTAATCTGATGCGCTCCAAGCCCTGATTCCTCGCCAAGTTCACGCAGAGCCCCCTCAAGAACGCCTTCGGTGCCTTCCCGTTTGCCTTTGGGAAATCCGGCGTGTCCTGCGTGTGTTTTCACTATCACAACGCGCGGCTCCCTTGAATCCATATCCAACACAACAAACCCCGCACAGGGTGGGCGAGGCTGCTGTTCGATGTCCATTCCAGAACTTCGAGACGGAAAATGTTTATAAAAAAAATTATGTCGATCATCAATAATATAATGAATTGATTTTCTAACTTTTTCAATTTTTTCTTTCTTTTTGTTCTCTCTCCTCGTCAAAACGTTCATTGCCTCGTTGTGAAAAGAACAAACCATGGATTCAGCAGCCCATCCTCGCTTTGCAGAGTCCCGCTCGCTAGCGCCGCCAGTTGTCGTTGAGCGTGTTCAGCACTTCGTTCGCGACACGCTCCGCTCGCTCGGCCGTGCACAGATGCCCACGCTCAGTGTGCTCTCTCAGGAAGACTCCAATATCCATTATGATCCAACATCTCTTGTCGTCCGCTTGGGCTTGACTACGACGAAAATCAATGCCACACAAATGCAATTCGCTCAAAGTACGAGAATTTATGCGCCGAAACTATTTAACTCATTTAATTTTTATTGTCTTGCTCTTGTTTTTTTAACATTTTTCAGTTTGGCAAGTCATTGTGCTTGTCATCCGTGCACTGTTGCAAGGAAAACAGTTGACGCTGCGTGAACTGTACTACCGCCTGGTGCCTCTGGGTCTGTGTCCGTCAACCTACACGGCAAACCGATCGCTCGCGAGAGTGCTACAGTTGTTACAGAGCACCCGAGCAAGCGTCGCCATCATTCCCCAAGCTCGAGGCTCGTTAGCCGGGCTTGTCGAGTGGAAGGTATGACGACGTATGAAATGCAAATGTCTTTCCGCTATGGTGACTGATAGTTGAATTGCAATAAATATTAGAAGAAGAAGAATACAACCCATAGCAATAAATATTAATAAGCTGTTTTCGTTGTATTTAGACACACGCGGGAGCCAGTTGGATGGACCTGTCCCATGTTGGTCCGTCAGGAGTTCAAGTGAGAAAAAAACTTGTTGTCAATTAATAATAAGACTAAAACATTATCTCGAAAAGAATGAATAGAATTATTATTATTTTATTAATCTTTAATCTTTTCAAAAAATATCTCTATTTTTATTGCTATTTTCATTAAAATTGATTTAAATAGATTGCGCGAGGTGACGGTTCGTTTCGCAACAAAGGAGCCCGATGGATTCTGGTGGTGGAAAAGGACGCCATCTTTGAACAGTTGGTGAGTGCACGCATTTTTCACTCAGTGCCATGCATTTTGGTGACGGGTAAGCAGCAGCAAGACGGACCACAATAGTAATATCGAAATTAATTAATTATTATTGCTATTACTATTTTGTTTGACAGGCCATGGCTACCCACCCATGACAGTGCGGCAACTCGTGCGAGCCCTCGAGAGACAACTGCAACTGCCTGTGCTCATTCTTACCGACCATAATCCAGATGGTGTCAACATTTTTCTCACTTATCGTTTTGGTGCACGACAAAGTGCTTTGGAGAGTTACCTCTACGGTAAGGACACATTAGCAATGAAGCTTTTGCCCTAGGACTTCCAAAAAAAAAATTGACACGCCTTTACATAAGTGAAGTCAACATTATAGTTACTATCCTCGTCGTAAATATTCTCACTTCCAAAATCATAGCAACTCCCGCGCATTGGCTTGGAGTACACATTGAAGATGTGTACACGAGTCAATCAGAGGCAAAGGCATGGTCTCCTCGCGATGTGGCGCTCATGCAGAGTGTTCTTGTAAGAGCCTTTCGTCCCAAATAGAGTATCTTCAATTATTTCATTTTTTTGGCAGGGGCATCCTTTTGCGCGCGTAAGTCGCTCGTTTCAGAAACAGTTGGAGGCAATGAACATTGAAAGGAAAAAACATGAAATTGGTAACAACACCGTAACAAACTAATACAGTAATAATTAGAAGAATACAACCCATTTATTAATGATACAGCAATAATTATAAAGGCGTAATAATATTATTCCTATTATTATTTTTCTTCTTTATCTTCTTTTTAGAGTCTTGTGCTCGTGACACTGCGTCCCTTCTTCGGTTTGTTCGTCGAAAAATCGTGACAAAGGCTTGGATTTGATTGTAGGGGTTTGATTGGGCTTTTTTTTTTTTTTATTTTTATTTTATTTTTTTTGATTGGGCTTTAATAATAATAAATTTATTTATATAATAATTTCATAACTATAACTATATTCATGAATCAACATAAGAAACACACTTCGTTGTACAAGACAGTCTAACTAAGATGCACACAGCAATAGCACCACCGCTGACCGAGAAAACTATACTAATTAAGGCAATATAAGTATATTTGAAATGTTCATTTTCTTCCTTTTTTCTTCCTTGGTTTTTTTTTTACTTTCATGTAACCTTTCATATTTTCTTCGGTTTGAGATAAAATTCAGATAAACACGACCGTGCTTCTTCTCTCAAGCTGAAGGTGCTTGTGCACTTCATCCGTCACCCCTCTTTCGCCAAGAGAAGGCGTAAAACAATACGGCGGATACGCTGTTCAAACGGACTCGCACAGCCTCGCTGGAGCCAGGCATACTAAAGTAGGGGTTCAAAAAAAAATATTCATTTTTCGTATGTGAGGTGAATCAGGAGGCTTTTTAATTAACCTTTCAGGTGACTTTCATTGATACAAGCCAACATAAGGCACCCAGTCTTGATTACAACACTGCCTATCACTAGCAGCATTGCTCTTATATAAACAATGAAGCCTTTGCACTAGTTCTTCCAAAAAATTGCCGACTGAGAAGACCCAAGGACCCAAGGCACCCATCCTTCTCACTCACTCCACGATCCGCACTCGGTTTGTTCAGCAAAAATTCTACACACGCCTAGAACACACAATTGCGCCAACATTCAATAAATCAGGCCGTCACCATCCGGTGTAACTTACTATTTTTCGCTTTTAATTAAACTATTATTTTTCGCCGAGTGTACAGTTCCTTAACTCGTCAGAAAGTAGAATATTTCGCAATGTGTCTGTTACGACACCAACTCAATTCGCCATAACTTTCAAACGGCGAAAAATTTAAATAAAATAATACAAATACAGCTTATTTAAATTTGAACGTCTTAATATTATCATACTCGAATACATGAAATTCTTTTTTAATATCAATTCTTTTTATTCATTCGAGTTACGAGGTGTTTGGTAAATGGGGTTCGTAGAGGCCCCTAAAAGAACTCCAGCCGGGGTGTGGTATGAAGGGGTGAAAGTACCGTCTCTCTTCTTTCGATAAAAAAAAAAAAAAACGACGTCGTCTCAAGCGTCGCTTGTTGGTGAGTCTTTGCCAAAATGACTACAGGGGGGTATGTTTGTCGTTGGACGGAGTGTCACCTGTCGCGATGATGATGTTTTTTTATTATTACTAAAAGTCCTAGGGCAAAAGCTTCTTCATTGTATAAGACAATATAATCTAACCATCCGAAGCGGCTGCTTCACCCCCGCATGGGCCGAACCGGAAATTTATGAGAGACTTGCATGCAGAGCCATTCGCTCAAGCAAGTAAACCGCTCAGCAGCTGAAAACGCCTCATGATTTTAAACTAAGCATCTCGCATCAAAAAGGGAGAAGAAAAAGGGAAGAAGGAAAATGCAAGAAGGGGAAAGGGAAAAAAAGGAAGGAAGGAAAGAAAAAAAAAATGAAAAAAAAAACAAACACAAGAAGCAGGCAGCAACCTACTGACATGTCGCGATGATGTGAGTGTAGGCCGTCGCGACATTTGTGGTGGTTGGAGAAAACGTGAGAAAATTACTGAGGTGGTTTCACGAAGAGAGTAAGCGTGAAGAAGAGAGGCGACGAGTATGTCGCGGATGGCAGTGCTGGTACGCACGTTATGGAGAAGAAGATGGGGCTTTGAGACATCAGGAAAGCGGGTGGTAGGGTTACAGAAACAAAGTGAAAGTCGCAGAGTACGTCGCCCATAGACGCGGCGAGAGGCACACCACGAGTGTGTGAGTGATGGAGATGGAAGGTGAAGCAGAAAGATGGGACAGAAATATGTACACGAGGAGCAAAAAAAGACGAGTGCTCCTCCATGTACACCGGCGACTGGGCGACATATGAGAGTTTTGAGACGCTCGCGAGTGTCGCTGTATCAAAGAGTGTGAGCCAAGCTCCTCTCGACCCTAGCATGGTCAAAGTCGATTGCAAAGGTTCTCGTCTGCCTTGGTTTCTGTTTAGGACGATATCATACGGCTTGGACAAGAGCTTAACCAAAATTAAGACGTTGGTCTAAAAACAAAAGAAGCTACTAAATCTTCGATGAAAGAAAACCAATGTTTCACTGGGAATTCACAACGAGCGGGGGCAGTGACTCGACTCGGCAAGCATTGGCGGCGTCAAGGAGCTTTGCAGTTGTGATACCGCCGGACAAGAGGCGTGCGTCGATGCCGTGGGTGCGAAGCGCGCGGACTGCATAGTAGGCACGCTGGCCCACAATGCAATAGACGAAGACAGGCTTGCTTGCGTCGGCGGTGAGCTCGCGCATTCGGGCAAGCGCCGATTTGTTGCGGATGTCTTCCAGGGAAATGTTCACCGAGTGGGCGACGTGCTCAGCGGCATACTCATCGGCATGGCGGACGTCAAGTAGGACATAGTCGTCACGCGGGAGGGGCGTCTCACCGCTCAGGGCCGCCCAGGGCGCCAGCGGACACAACCCATCGATCACATTACTCGCCAGGAAGCCCGCCATATTTACAATGTCTTTGGCCGAGCCAACCTAAGAACACAAGGCACAAAAGATCAACTGATGTGCACGTTTGGTTATTCTCTCGCTCGCTCACCTGAGGCGAATAGCAGAGCTCACTTTCAGCCAGATCATCGACTGTGGCCTCTTTCTGCAGCGCCATTGCAATCGTGTTGATGCGCTCCACCACACCATTCTCGCCCACTGCCTGAGCGCCAAACACCTGCCAAAGAAAAGAAAAACAGTGATGGTCAACAATAAACACGAAGATACACACGCAAAGCGAGGATGTCTGGGTTTCACCACTACCTTTCCAGTGAGTGAATCAAAGACAAGCTTGAAATGAACTGGGGTGGCACCAGGGTAGTAGTCGACGTGATGGCCTGGATGAACATAGACAGTGGAGATGCGCTGGGCGGGAGTGAGAGGGGATGACGGAACAGGATCAAGGCGGAGGGAGCCAGATGCGAGGGCACGATGGACGGCGGTGAGGGAGGCGCCGGTACAGGCGACGGTGACGTCAAAGGCACGACACACCGCTGTCGCCTGCACGCCACGAAAGTGTCGGCTGCCGGCTAGGGCGTGAGTCTGTCCCGTGATGCTGCTTGCCGCAATTCGTCCCATTCGGTTTGCAGGACCCGCGAGCGGCACAAGGCCCCAAGCATTCGTAACGGTGTTCAGTGTCTACGCAAACACAACGTAAGAACAAGAGAAAGAGAGCGTGTGAACGGGAGTACACAGTACCGAGACAGCATCGCCGACAGCGTAGATGCTGGGATCGGAGGTGCGCATGTGCTCGTCGACGGCAATTCCTCCGCCCTGCTCGCGCGGGCGCAGAGCTAATCCCGCACTCTCCGCCAGGGCCGTCTCAGGACGCACTCCCAGCGCAAGAATCACCACATCCGCCTCCACCGTGGACGCTCCTTCGCCTGAACGATACAGAGACGAGAAAGAGAGAAAAAAAAGAAACAAGATGAAAAAGAAAAAGAAAAAAGAGAACGAGAAAGAGAGCGATAAGAAAAGAAGACACATTAAGGAGGGAGAAACATAAAAAAATGAAAAAAGTAGAGCCAATGAGAAAGCAAAGAACGAAACAATTCGTACTGGTATGCACAAGGTCTGCAAGAAGAGAATCGCCGTTCTGGCGGAAACCCGTGACAGACGAGTTGAAGCGTATGTGAACACCGGCAGCGCGCATGCGAGCGTACAGAGGAGGCAGCAGCTCCGCATCCATCGAGGGCATCAGCTGCGGCAGTCGCTCCACCACCGTCACGTCCAGTCCTACTCTGTGCCATGAGCACTCTTCAATAACAACCATTGTGATGCATACCTCTTGCATGAAGATTCTCGGCCATTTCCAGGCCAATGAAGCCACCACCGACAATCAGAGCCGTTTTCTATTATTATTATTATTATTATTAATTAGATGTATGATACGTCTGCACGACACTCTTTGAGTCGAACCTTCCCCACAAGAGCCTCGCGCAATCGCTGCGAGTCAGGAACGGTGCGCATGGAAAATATGTTGGGCAAGTCGACGCCAGGCCAGGGGGGCACAATGGGACCGGCGCCCGGGGACAGCACGAGTGTGTCGTACGGCTCCACCCGCTGTGCCACATGACGAAGTGAGTGTCGCTCTTGTCTCCCACCAAACGGCGCATACCTCGACGGAATCATGCTCAACAACAATGGTCTTGCTCGCGCGGTCAATCGACTTGACATTCGTCATGGTGTGGATATTGATCTTGTGCTGCCAGTGCCATAGTAATAAACACCGGAGTATTATTCATTCGCCGTATGCCCTACCTGATCCCGGAAGATCTCCGGAGTCGCCACCAACAGCTTTGAGTCACTCTTGATGACGTTGCCCACGCGGTAGGGGAGTCCACAGTTTGCAAAGCTCACATACGGACTACAGACATCGCATTAAAAACCCCGAAATTGCTCTAATGACGTTTGAAGTCGCAAACAACAGCAGCTACGCGACCAGTCAATGTAGCCAGCAGCGTAGTGCACGGACACGCGCCCCGCACGCAATACTCGTGAAGATTAAGCGTCGGTTTACCCTCGATCAAAAATGGAAATCTCGCACTTCTCGCACAGACGACGCAAACGAGCAGCGCACGACGCACCGCCCGCAACACCACCCACAACCAGAACGCGGCGGCCTGACGCCGAAGCGGTTGTAGATAACGACGCAGAAGCCATGAGGAGTTTTCGTGAGGTTGAGGAGGAAAGCATGAAGAAAAACTACTTATGAAAAGAATTATCTCAATGATCAATCGACAATCGTTTATCGTGTTGAACTTGGACCCAATCGTGACCTGATAAGAACGCCGATCAAGCGTGGATTAAGCGTGCGACGTGCGCAGTCGACGGCCTGGGTCCTGACGGGCATACATCACATAAGAGGTAAGGGTGAGAGACACGATCCTTTTACTTTCAAATGAATAATGATGAAATGATCAAACCAAGTTCAAACTTCCAACACTTTATCTACTGAATATCATGGCAACGGTGGACATTGCGGAAGCAGCGCCCCTCACCTTTGTCGACTTTGTCATCTACGGAATCTGCATCGTCGCCGCAGCACACGGACTTGCCTTTGTACGTGTCGTGCGTCGTGTAGCGCCCCCTCGCTCACTCACCCCCCTCGCCCCCTCCCCCCTCCTGCAGGTCTACTGGCTCTACCACATCTTCTTCGTCGCTGAGAAGCCTCGCGTCAAAGTCAACTACGACTAGCCCCTCTCTCTCCCTCTCCCTCCCCTCTCCCGTCCCTCTCTCTCTCCCCCCC
>CALSCP010000159.1:56703-73822 GCA_943704425.1 Ministeria vibrans ATCC 50519 | reverse complement strand
GCAAGGAGCCGAAGCACACTCGTTGGTGTTCGAGGCACAGTTGGTTCCTTCCCAGCCGCACGCGCACGCGCAAGAGTACCCATTGACCATATCAGTGCACGTTCCTGCGTTCTGGCACGGGTTTGAGTCGCACTCGTTGTAGTCAGAGCCACAGTCGGTGCCAAAGTAGCCATTGGCACAGGTGCACGAGTAGCCGCAAGTAGCGTCGACACAGGTTGCGCCGTTCTTGCAAGGGTTGCTAGCGCACTCATCAACGTTCGTCGCGCAGTGAACACCGGCCCAGCCGCACTCACAGTTACATGTGTAACCGTTGACGCCATCGACACAAGCGCCGTTGACACACGGGTTTGACGCACACTCGTTGACGTTCGTCTCACAGTGTGTGCCGGTGTATCCGGCGTTGCATGAGCAAGTGTAGCCGCAGACCGAGTCGCTGCAAGCACCGCCATTCTGGCACGGGTTCGAAGCACACTCGTTGGTGTTGGTGGAGCACGTGGCACCCTCCCATCCACAGGCACAAGCACACTCGTATCCGTTGACCAAGTCGGTGCAAGTTCCGCTGTTCTGGCACGGGTTCGACTCACACTCATTCGTGTCCGAGTCACAATGAGTGCCAAAGTAGCCAGGAGCGCAAGCGCAAGTGTAGCCGCACGTGGCATCGTGGCAGGTGGCGCCGTTCTGGCACGGGTTTGACGAGCACTCGTTGATGTTCGTCTGGCAATGCACGCCGTTCCAGCCGCACTCGCAGTTGCAAGTGTAGCCATTCACGCCATCAACACAGTCACCGTTGACACACGGGTTTGAGGCACACTCGTTGACGTTCGTCTCGCAGTGCGTGCCGGTGTAGCCGGCATTGCATGAGCAAGAGTAGCCGCAGACCGAGTCGCTGCAAGCGCCGCCGTTCTGGCACGGGTTTGAAGCACACTCGTTGGTGTTCGTAGCGCAGTGTGTTCCCTCCCAGCCACAGGCGCAAGAGCAACTGTAACCGTTAACGCCATCAGTGCAGGTTCCAGCATTTTGGCAAGGGTTCGAGGCGCACTCGTTGACGTTCGAGTCACAATGCGTGCCAAAGTAGCCCGGCGCACAGGTGCACGTGTAGCCGCACGTGGCATCATTACAGGTGGCGCCGTTCTTGCACGGGTTCGACGAGCACTCGTTGATGTTCGTCTGGCAATGCACGCCGTTCCAGCCGCACTCGCAGTTGCAAGTGTAGCCATTCACGCCATCAACACAGTCACCGTTGACACACGGGTTTGAGGCACACTCGTTGACGTTCGTCTCGCAGTGCGTGCCGGTGTAGCCGGCGTCACACGAGCATGAGTAGCCGCAGACCGAGTCGCTGCAAGCTCCGCCGTTCTGGCACGGGTTCGACGCACACTCGTTGGTGTTGGTGGCACAGTTAGTTCCCTCCCAGCCGCATGCACAATTGCACGTGTAGCCATTGACGAGATCGTTGCAAGTTCCATCATTCTGACAGGGGTTAGAGACACACTCGTTGACATCCGAGTCACATACGGTGCCGTAGTAGCCCGGTCGGCAAGTACAAGTAAAACCGCAGGTACCATCCACACACGTGCCAAGATTCTGGCACGGGTTGCTAGCGCACTCATCAATGTTTGTGGTGCAGTGGACACCGGCCCAGCCGCACTCACAGTTACATGTGTAGCCGTTGACGCCATCGACACAAGCGCCGTTGACACACGGGTTTGACGCACACTCGTTGACGTTCGTCTCGCAGTGCGTGCCGGTGTAGCCGGCATTGCATGAGCATGAGTAGCCGCACACCGAGTCGCTGCAAGCGCCGCCATTCTGGCATGGGTTCGACGCACACTCGTTGGTGTTGGTGGCGCACGTAGCGCCTTCCCAGCCGCACTTGCATGAGCAGGTGAAACCGTTAATGCCATCGTGGCAGGTGCCTTGGTTGAGACAAGGGTTGGAGGCGCACTCGTTGACGTTCGAGTCGCAATGTGTGCCAAAGTAGCCAGGCGCACAGGTGCACGTGTAGCCGCACGTCGCATCATTACAGGTGGCGCCGTTCTTGCACGGGTTCGACGAGCACTCGTTGATGTTCGTCTGGCAATGCACGCCGTTCCAGCCGCACTCGCAGTTGCAAGTGTAGCCATTCACGCCATCAACACAGTCACCGTTGACACACGGGTTTGAAGCACACTCGTTGACATTCGTCTCGCAGTGCGTGCCGGTGTAGCCGGCATTGCATGAGCATGAGTAGCCGCACACCGAGTCGCTGCAAGCTCCGCCGTTCTGGCACGGGTTCGACGCACACTCGTTGGTGTTGGTGGCGCACGTAGCACCTTCCCAGCCGCACTTGCAAGAGCAGGTGAAACCGTTAATGCCATCGTGGCAGGTGCCTTGGTTGAGACAAGGGTTGGAGGCGCACTCGTTGACGTTCGAGTCGCAATGTGTGCCAAAGTAGCCCGGTGCACAAGTGCACGTGTAGCCACAAGTGGCGTCGTTGCAAGTGGCGCCGTTCTGGCACGGGTTCGACGAGCACTCGTTGATGTTCGTCTGGCAGTGAACACCATTCCATCCGCACGCACAGTCACACACGTAGCTGTTGACGCCATCAACGCACGTCGCGCCGTTGCGACACGGGTTGCTCGCGCACTCGTTGACGTTCGTCTCGCAGTGCGTGCCGGTGTAGCCGGCGTCACACGAGCATGAGTAGCCGCAGACCGAGTCGCTGCAAGCTCCGCCGTTTTGGCACGGGTTCGACGCACACTCGTTGGTGTTGGTAGCGCAGGTTGTGCCTTCCCATCCGCAAGCGCACGAGCAGGTAAAGCCGTTGACGCCGTCAGTACAAGTGCCTCCGTTTGCACACGGATTCGAGAAGCATTCATCGATATTCGAGTCGCAGTGGGTACCAAAGTAACCAGGAGCACAAGTGCAAGTGTAGCCACAAGTGGCGTCGTTGCAAGTGGCACCGTTCTGACACGGGTTCGAAGCACACTCGTTCGTGTTGTGCTGACAATGCGCGCCGTACCAACCGCACTCGCACGAGCAAGTGTAGCCGTTAACGCCATCAACACAGTCACCGTTGACGCACGGGTTTGACGCACACTCATTGACGTTCGTCTCGCAGTGGGTGCCAGTGTAGCCCGCCTTGCACGAGCAAGCGTAGCCACACACGCCATCCGAGCAAGTACCGCCGTTCTGGCAGGGGTTCGATCCACACTCGTTGGTGTTCGACGCACAGTGAGTGCCCTCCCATCCGCAGGCGCACGAACAGGAGTAGCCGTTGACAAGATCACTGCAAGTACCGCCGTTCTGACACGGGTTCGAGAGACACTCGTTCACATCCGAGTCGCAATGGGTGCCAAAGTAACCCGGAGCACAAGTGCAAGTGTAACCGCAGGTCGCGTCGTTGCAAGTAGCACCGTTCTGGCAAGGGTTCGAGCCACATTCGTTGATGTTTGAAGAGCACAGAGTGCCGGCCCATCCGCAAGCGCAAGAACACTCGAAGCCATTGACCAAGTCGGAGCACGTCGCCCCGTTCTGGCAGGGGTTCGAGGCGCACTCGTTGATGTTTGTCTCGCAGTGTGTTCCGGTATAGCCGGGCGAACACGAGCAGATGTAGCCGCACGTGTTGTCGGTACAACTTCCGCCATTCTTGCATGGGTTTGATCCGCACTCGTTGGTGTTCGAAGCGCAATTAGCACCTTCCCATCCACAGGTACAAGCACATGTGTATCCATTGATGCCATCAGTGCATGTTCCATCGTTCTGGCAAGGGTTGGAGTCACACTCGTTGACGTTCGAGTCGCAATGTGTGCCAAAGTAGCCCGGTGCACAAGTGCACGTGTAGCCACAAGTGGCGTCGTTGCAAGTGGCGCCGTTCTGGCACGGGTTCGACGAGCACTCGTTGATGTTCGTCTGGCAGTGAACACCATTCCATCCGCACGCACAGTCACACACGTAGCTGTTGACGCCATCAACGCACGTCGCGCCGTTGCGACACGGGTTGCTCGCGCACTCGTTGACGTTCGTCTCGCAGTGCGTGCCGGTGTAGCCGGCGTCACACGAGCATGAGTAGCCGCAGACCGAGTCGCTGCAAGCTCCGCCGTTCTGGCACGGGTTCGACGCACACTCGTTGGTGTTGGTAGCGCAGGTTGTGCCTTCCCATCCGCAAGCACACGAGCAGGTAAAGCCGTTGATGCCGTCAGTGCAAGTACCTCCGTTGGCACATGGGTTGGAGTCGCATTCATCGATGTTCGAGTCGCAGTGGGTACCAAAGTAACCAGGAGCACAAGTGCAAGTGTAGCCACAAGTGGCGTCGTTGCAAGTGGCGCCGTTCTGGCACGGGTTCGACGAGCACTCGTTGATGTTCGTCTGACAGTGAACACCATTCCATCCGCAGGCACATGAGCAGGAGTAACCGTTGACACCGTCGACGCAGGTAGCGCCGTTGCGACACGGGTTTGACGCACACTCATTGACGTTCGTCTCGCAGTGGGTGCCAGTGTAGCCCGCCTTGCACGAGCAAGCGTAGCCACACACGCCATCCGAGCAAGTGCCGCCGTTCTGGCATGGGTTCGATCCGCACTCGTTGGTGTTCGACGCACAGTGAGTGCCCTCCCATCCGCAGGCGCACGAACAGGTGTAGCCGTTGACAAGATCACTGCAAGTACCGCCGTTCTGACACGGGTTTGAGAGACACTCGTTTACATCCGAATCGCACAAGGTGCCGAAGAAACCCGGAGCGCACGTGCAAGTGTAGCCACACGTCGCGTCGTGGCATGTGGCGCCGTTCTGGCAAGGATTCGAGCCGCACTCGTTGATGTTGACCGAACAGTGAGTGCCAGACCAGCCACAGGTGCAGGCGCACTCGTAGCCGTTGACCTGATCGTTACACGTCGCGCCGTTCTGGCACGGGTTGCTCGCGCACTCGTTGATGTTGGTCTCACAGTCGTCTCCTGCGTAACCGTTGGCACAGCTGCAAGTGTAGCCGCAGACGCTGTCGCTGCACACGCCGTTGTTCTGGCACGGGTTCGAAGCGCATTCGTTGGTGTTGGACGCACAATGCGTGCCCTCCCAGCCACAAGCGCACTCACAAGAGTAACCGTTGACCGAATCGTGGCAAGTGCCACCATTCTGACAAGGGTTGCTGGCACACTCGTCCGTCTCCGAGTCACACAGTGTGCCAAAGTATCCCGGGGCACACTTGCAAGTGAAGCCACACGTGGCATCGTCACAACGAGCGCCGTTCTGGCAAGGATTGCTGGCGCACTCGTTGATGTTCGTCTGGCAGTAAACACCAGTCCAGCCACAGGCGCAGGTGCACGAGTAGCTATTAACAGCATCAACACAGGTGGCGCCATGCTGACACGGGTTTGAGGCGCACTCGTTCACGTTCGTCTCGCAGTGGGTTCCGGTGTAACCTGCCTTGCAGCCACATGTGTAACCACACACGCCATCAGAGCAAGACCCGCCGTTCTGGCACGGGTTGCTACCGCACTCGTTGGTGTTGGTGGCACAGTTTGCACCTTCATAGCCGCAAGCACAGCTGCAAGTGTAGCCGTTGATTCCGTCGTGACATGTACCGCCGTTCTGGCACGGGTTCGAGTCACACTCGTTCGTGTTCGAGTCGCACAGAGCGCCAAAATAGCCAGGAGCACAAGTGCAAGTGTAACCACACGTTCCATCATTGCAGGTGGCACCGTTCTGGCACGGGTTCGAGGCGCACTCGTTGGTGTTGTGCTGACAAAGAGCACCGTACCAGCCGCAGGCGCAAGAGCAGGAGTAACTGTTAACACCGTCGACGCAGGTAGCCCCGTTGCGGCACGGGTTCGACGCGCACTCATTCACGTTTGTCTCACAGTGGGTGCCAGTGTAGCCAGGCTTGCACGAGCAAGCGTAGCCGCACACACCATCTGCGCAAGTGCCACCGTTCTGGCACGGGTTCGATCCGCACTCGTTAGTGTTGGTGGCGCAGTTGACGCCTTCGAAGCCGCACTTGCATGAGCAAGTGTACATGTTAATACCATCGTGACAAGTGCCGTCATTCTGGCAAGGATTCGACGCGCACTCGTTGGTGTTCGAGTCGCAGTGGGTGCCAAAGTAGCCAGGTGCACAAGTGCACGTGTAGCCACATGTCTGATCGTTACATGTCGCACCATTATTGCAAGGGTTGCTCGCACATTCGTTGGTGTTGTACTGGCACAAAGCGCCGTACCAGCCGCAAGCACAGGTACATGTGTAGCCATTGACACCATCAACACAAGTGGCGCCATTGCGGCAAGGGTTTGAAGAACACTCGTTGACGTTCGTCTGACAATGGGTACCCACAAAACCACTCTTGCAGACGCACGAGTAGCCGCACACCTCATCGCTGCATGTAGCACCATTCTGGCACGGGTTCGACGCACACTCGTTGGTGTTGGTGGCGCACGTGGCACCTTCATAACCGCAAGCACAGGTACACGTGAAGCTGTCAATGCCGTCGTGACAGGTACCGCCAAACTTGCAGGGACTCGAATCGCATTCGTTGATGTTCGAGTCGCAATGCGTGCCAAAGTAGCCCGGCGCACAGGTGCACGTGTAACCGCACGTGGCATCATTACAGGTGGCGCCGTTCTTGCACGGGTTCGACGAGCACTCGTTGATGTTCGTCTGGCAATGCACGCCGTTCCAGCCGCACTCGCAGTTGCAAGTGTAGCCATTCACGCCATCAACACAGTCGCCGTTGACACACGGGTTTGAGGCGCACTCGTTGACGTTCGTCTCGCAGTGCGTGCCGGTGTAGCCGGCGTCACACGAGCAAGAGTAGCCGCAGACCGAGTCGCTGCAAGCTCCGCCGTTCTGGCACGGGTTCGACGCACACTCGTTGGTGTTGGTGGCGCACGTAGCACCTTCCCAGCCGCACTTGCAAGAGCAGGTGAAACCGTTAATGCCATCGTGGCAGGTGCCTTGGTTGAGACAAGGGTTGGAGGCGCACTCGTTGACGTTCGAGTCACAATGTGTGCCAAAGTAGCCCGGTGCACAAGTGCAAGTGTAGCCACAAGTGGCGTCGTTGCAAGTGGCGCCGTTCTTGCACGGGTTCGACGAGCACTCGTTGATGTTCGTCTGGCAGTGAACACCATTCCATCCGCAGGCACATGAGCAGGAGTAACCGTTGACACCGTCGACGCAGGTAGCGCCGTTGCGACACGGGTTTGACGCACACTCATTGACGTTCGTCTCGCAGTGGGTGCCAGTGTAGCCCGCCTTGCACGAGCAAGCGTAGCCACACACGCCATCCGAGCAAGTGCCGCCGTTCTGGCATGGGTTCGATCCGCACTCGTTGGTGTTCGACGCACAGTGAGTGCCCTCCCATCCGCAAGCGCACGAGCAGGTGTAGCCGTTGATGCCGTCGGTACAGGTACCGCCATTCTGGCAGGGGTTTGAGCTGCATTCGTTCACATTGGAGTCGCAGTGTGTGCCAAAGTAACCGGGCGCGCACTGGCAAGAGTAACCGCAGGTGCTGTCGACACAAGTAGCGCCGTTGCGACACGGGTTCGAGGCGCACTCGTTGATGTTACTGTCGCAATGGGTTCCGGTCCAACCACACTTGCACAGGCATGTGTATCTGTTGATTCCATCGACACAAGTCGCCTGGTTGCGGCACGGGTTACTGGCGCACTCGTTGATGTTAGTCTCACAGTGGGTGCCGGTGTAGCCGGCCTTGCAACCACACGAGTAGCCGCAGACCGAGTCACTGCAAGTGCCGCCATTCTGGCAAGGAGCCGACGCGCACTCGTTGGTGTTGGTCGCGCACGTGGCGCCTTCGTAGCCGCACTTGCAGGCGCATGTGTAGCCGTTGACACGGTCCGTACAGGTACCACCGTTCTGGCATGGGTTCGAGAGACACTCGTTCACATCCGAGTCACACTTGGTGCCAAAGTAGCCAGGCGCACAAGTGCAAGTGTAACCGCAAGTGGCATCATTACAGGTGGCACCGTTCTGGCACGGGTTGCTCGCGCACTCGTTGATGTTGGAAGTACATTGGGTGCCGGTCCAGCCGCAGGCACACGAGCAAGAGTAGCCGTTGACACGGTCGTCGCACACACCGCCATTCTGGCACGGGTTCGAGGCGCACTCGTTGATGTTGGTCTCGCAATGAGTGCCGGTGTAGCCGGCCTTGCAGCCGCAAGAGTAGCCACACACACTGTCGGAGCAAGTACCACCGTTGTGGCACGGGCCGGAAGCGCACTCGTTCGTCTCCGTGGCGCAGTTAGCGCCCTCGTAGCCGCACTTGCAGGCACAGGTGTAGCCATTGATATGATCGGTGCAAGTACCGCCGTTCCGGCACGGATTCGACGCACACTCGTTCACATTAGTCTGACAGTGTGTACCAAAGTAGCCAGGAGCACAGGTGCAAGTGTAGCCACAAGTGGCGTCGTTGCAGGTTGCACCGTTTTGGCACGGGTTCGAAGCACACTCGTTGACGTTGACGGTGCAGCGCGTGCCCATCCAGCCGCACTTGCACGAGCACGTGTAGCCGTTGACACCGTCGTGGCAAGTTCCGCCGTTGGCACACGGGTTGGAGGCGCACTCGTTCACATTGGTCTTGCACTCAGGGCCCGTGAAGCCGGGGGGGCAGGTGCACGAGTAGCCGCAGATGGCGTCGTTGCAAGTGCCACCGTTAGCGCACGGGTTAGACGAACACTCGTTCACGTTGGTGCCGCAAGTGACACCCTCGTAGCCGCATCGACACGAGCACGCAAAGCTATTGACAAGGTTGTGGCACGTACCGCTGTTCTGGCACGGATTCGAGGCACACTCGTTGATGTCAGCCTGGCAGCGCGAGCCGTAGTAGCCGGGGGCGCATTTGCAGCTGAACCCACAGGTGCGATCAAGGCAGGTAGCGCCGTTGCGGCACGGGTTAGAGGCACACTCGTCGATTTGCGAGTGGCACAGCGAGCCGGTCCAGCCGCACGGACACGAGCAGGAGAAGCCATTGACACTGTCGATACAGACTCCGCCGTTGCGGCACGGGTTCGAGGAGCACTCGTTCACATTGGTCTCGCAACGGTTGCCGGTGTACCCGGGCATGCACGTACACGTGTGGCCGCACACGCGGTCGTTACAGGTGCCACCATTGAGGCAGGGGTTCGAAGCACATTCGTTTGTGTTCGTGGCACACGTGACACCCTCGTAACCGCAGGGGCATGAGCAGGTGTAGCCATTGACGAGGTCGGTACAGGTGCCACCGTTGCGGCAGGGGTTTGATGCGCACTCGTTTGTGTTTGCTTGGCAGTAGGTGCCGTAGAAGCCGGGCGGACAAGTGCAGGTGTAGCCGCAGACACCGTCGTTGCAAGTTGCGCCATTCTGGCACGGATTCGACGCGCACTCGTTGACAGCTGATTCACACAGGCTTCCGGCCCAACCACATCGGCATTTGCAGATGTAGCTGGCAATGCCATCGACACAAGTGCCACCATTCTTGCAGGGGTTCGACGCGCACTCGTTGTTGTTCAACTGACATTGATCGCCCGAGTAGCCCGTCTTGCAGCCGCAGGTGTAGCCACAGACGTTGTCGGAGCAGGTGCCACCGTTGAGACACGGGTTCGAGGCACACTCGTTCGTGTTGGTGGCGCACGTCGCTCCCTCGTAGCCACACTTGCAGGAGCAAGTGTAACCGTTAACGCCGTCGTGACAAGTGCCGCCGTTCTTGCACGGATTCGAGGCGCACTCGTTGATGTTGGTCTCGCAACGGTCGCCATAGTAGCCGGGTCGGCAGCTGCAGGTGTAGCTGCAAATACCGTCGTTGCATGTACCGCCATTCTTGCAAGGGTTTGACGAGCACTCGTTGTTGTTCCACTGGCATTGCGGGCCGGAGTAGCCGCAACGGCACGAACACGCGTATGCGTTGACATAATCGGTGCAGGTACCACCATTCTGGCAAGGGTTCGACGCGCACTCGTTGATGTTGGTTTGGCAGCGCGCGCCGGTATAACCGGCACGGCAAGCACAAGAAAAAGAGCATGTGCCGTCAGAGCAGGTGCCGCCGTTCTCGCACGGGTTGGAGGAGCACTCGTTCTTGACCGAAGCGCAGGTGACGCCGTCGTAGCCGCAGGTGCAGGTGCAGGTGTAGCCGGTGCCGCTCTGGGAGCAGACACCGCCGTTGCGACAGGGGTTCGAACCACACGGGTTGATGAGCGTCTGGCAGTCGTCCCCGGTGTAGCCGGCGGGACATGAGCACTCGTACGTGACCGAGACACTGTCGGCGATGCTTTGGTACACGGCCGAGAGTTGGTTGTTGGAGACAGCGCTAAAGTACTGACCGCCGTCGGATGTGAGGGCGACCTCGCGGAGCTTGTTGGCGTTCGACGAGCTAACGTCCAGGCCGACGGTGTACACGGCAATGGGAGCGTTGCAGAGGCCACCGTCGATCTGATCGGAACCGCGGTAGGCGGAGCCGTAGTCATCCAAGGTGTTGTAGTCGTTGTTGCCAAGGCGTCCGTTGGAGTCGCCATCGGGGAACTCGATGGAGTCATCGTTGCCGTAGTTGTTGGTACCGCTTGAGGTGTCCTCGCCATCGGTCATACCGACAACGACGGCGCGCGCGTCGGAGCGCCTGTATGTGATAGCATACTTGATCGAGTCGAAGAGCGTGTCCCACAGCGGCGTCCAGTGGTCGTACTGGAAGATGATATTGTTGACGTAGTGGATAACACGGCCACGGCCAGTGCCATACGACGAGTCGTACGCACCCAGGGTGGTGAAACCCAAGAAGAGCTTGGGACCCCACTCGTTGGCGTTGCCATTGATTTGTCCCTGGAGGCCATAGAAGCTGAAAATGGCAACGCGGTCGGTGTCCTTCAGGCCGTTGACGGTTGCAATGACAGCACTCTTGAGGGCGCTCACGTCCGTATTGGTCATGCTACCGCTGTTGTCCAGCATGAAAACAAGGTCGATAAGCGAGCTACTACCGGGCGTGGTCGACACGACGTCAGCACAGGTGCCACCGTTGCGACACGGGTTGGAAAGGCAAGCTTTGGTGACGGTGCAGCGTTCGCCAGTGTAGAAGGTGCGGCACGAGCAGGTGTAGCCGTTTGCAGTGGAGACGCACGTGCCCTGGTTGGCGCACGGGTTCGAAGCGCAGTTGTTGATGATGGTCTGGCAAAGGTTGCCGGTGCGACCGGTGGGACAGTTGCAGTAGAAGCTGGTACCATAGGTGATGCAAGTGCCACCGTTTTGACACGGGTTCGAGTAGCAAGGGTTGGTGACAGTCTGGCAGAGGGTGCCACCAAAGCCGAAGGGGCAGGTGCAGGCGTAGCCGGAGGCAGTGTTGTGGCAGGTACCACCATTGCGGCATGGGTTCGAGTCACAGTGGTTGACGGCTGTCTCGCAGTTGACGCCGGTGTAGCCGGAGCGACAGTTACATGTGAAAGAGACGGCAACCGAGTCGGAAATGGACGAGTAGACACCAATGAGATCGCTACTGCTGGCGGCACCGTAGTACTGACCGCCGGGCGAGGTGAGGGCGACCTCGCGCAGCTTGTTGGCATCGGACGAGCCAATGCCCAGGCCGACGGTGTACACGGGGATGGGTGAGTTACAAATACCACCATCGATATTGTCGCTTCCGCGGTAGGCGGAGCCGTAGTCGTCGCGATTGTTATAGTCGTTGTTACCAATGCGGCCGGCCGAGTCACCGTCGGGAAACTCATTGGCGTCATTGTTTGCGTAATGGTTCACCGACGAAGAGGTGTCAGAACCGTCTGTCATGGCAATGACAATGGGACTGGCAGTGTCGCGCGACGACGACACACCGTACTCAATCGCAGAGAAGATGGTGTCGTAAAGAGGAGTCCAGTGTAGGGTGGAGAAGACAACGTTGTCCAGGTAATGGAGCACACGGCCACGACCCGTCGAGTAGTAGCTGTCGTAGGCGCCAATGGTAGTAAAAGCAAGGAATCGCTTGGGAATCGTCGTCGTCTGGCCTCCGGTTGAGCCACTCGAGCTGCCAAACGCATAGATGGCGACGCGATCATTTGAGCTCAGCGAATTCACCTAATCAAAGAAAGACGTGTTAGAATATTACATTAATCGTGTTTCTGATGTACCAAAGATTTGACAGCCGTTTTGAGCGACGAGATGGACGACGAAGACATGCTACCACTGTTGTCGAGGACAAGGACAATGTCGACGGGATTGGAGGCGGTGGAGACGGAGTCGACACAATCGCCACCGTTGCGACACGGATTGGAGACGCATGCTTTGACAACGTTGCACGTCTTTCCGGCGTACACAGAGCTACACTGACAGGAGAAGCCGTTGTTGACGGCGTCAATACAGTTGGAGTTGTGTTGACAAGGGTTGGAGGAGCAGGCGCCGGTGGAGCCACTCTGACAGCGTGTTCCGTACGTGCCGGAGAGACATGAGCAAGCAAAGTAGTTGTACGAGGTGCGGCGACGACGACGCGAGCTCGCCGTGTAGCTGTTACATGTGCCTCCTTGCTGACATGGGTTACTATAAAAAAAGGAGGAAAAAAAAAGAAAAAAAAATAAGTGGCGAGATGAGACGAACAATTAGAAGAAGACAAAGAAAAAACGGTCAACGTTGGTGTGTCACGAGCGGTAGGCGAAACGGCATACGGCGGTAGGGAGTAATATGAGAGAGTGTGTGTCGATAGAATGGGATGGCGTTGACTGAGGAATGTGACTCTTTTCAGATGTTTGTCGTCTCTCGTTTTAGTTCCGATCAAGCTGTCGTCACTGAATCAAAAATGGAATTCTGTCGCAAAACAACGCGCCAATTGCGAATCTAAGCAGGCTAGAAGGTGTCTAATGGACCAACAATGGGCTAGCGAGCAATGGCAGGAGTGATGCAAAGCCGCATGAGGGTGCGCGGGGAAACGATGCAAATTCAAAAAAAAAAAAAAAGTCTAACGACATACGTCAATTGCATACTCAAGCGAACACCAAGCGTACCTGGAGCACACGCCGTGGCTACGTGTATCAATGTCAAGCTGGACGTTGTCCCTGGCGAAATGGACCTCGTCCAGGCCGAAGAGTTCGTCTGCAAGAGAGGTTTTGGGGTGAGCGAGCGGGTCGCGTGACGTCAGTATAATGGGCAAGCGGACCGTCGCTGAGAAGGTCCAGGGCGTTTGCAGGCTCGCGTTCGGGCTCGGGCATCTGCTCAGCGAGACAGACGCACACAAGCGCGAGAGAAGCCAGCAAAACAAGCTTCATTGAAGAGATTGAAGATAAGCGAAGAATTGAAAGAAAAAAAAAGTTCAATGAAAAAAAGAAAAGAAAAAAAAGTCTGAAGTGTTTTGATTTTTGAATTCCGATTATCGATCGAACGTGAGTCGTGTGCGAACTTTTGGCTATTGGTAAAATGGTGAGTGACTGAGTGACCGCCCTGTGAGTTGTAACGCCATAGTATCATGTGTGTTGTTAATGGCCCGGAGTCTCACATTGTTCGGCAGAACGTCCGATCGAGCGAGGTTTGTGGCTCATCCATCGACAAAAGAGTTGAGAAGAACGTGGGATTGGGATCACGAATCAGGAGAGAGTGGTGAGTGGTGACTTATTGTGACCACAGGACTGCAGCGAATTGCATAGTGCGCGGTATTAGCGTGGTTGTGCCGATCGATCATCGGAAAAGGAAATTTGGAGATTGGTTTGATTCGTGACGTCAGACGTAGGTGAGAAATTCTGTCACCACTCACCACGCACGAAAGTATGAAGCCACCATTGCACCAAAATGAAGTACCCAGGGCTGAGCAAGCCGCAAATCACTGCAACAATGAGCTGAGTTTTGCTTTCGTCAACACAAATTCCGTTTCATTTTGTACAAGAGTGACACTGACACCAACACAGGCTGGTCCCGAGTCCATCCGTCCACTTTTCACCCATGTCTTACACTCGACGGATCCTAAGCCGAGGACGCGTCGTTGGCACTTTTCTTGGGCGTGTCAGGATTTCTTCGAGTTGTCCAACGCGCGTGTGAGTGCTTGTAGCTCGTCTGGAGTCGCCTCACGCCGAACCGACTCGTTCTTCTCCTCCATGATCTGCTCAATGTTTTTGCCGCCGTAGTCAAAGAGATTGTGGTTGTCGGCGAGCACATGCAGCTTGGCGCACCCGTCGCAGCGCACCAACACGGAGCCCGTCTCGTATGTGCGTTTGTTGATCAGCTTGGAGATGGTCGCGTTGCACACGTTGCACGTGAGAGAGATGAACAGCTTGCTGGGCGGCGCCGAGGCGAAGGAGGCGGAGGAGGCGGAGGAGGCGGAGGAGGACGAGTCGGAAGAGGACGAGTCGGAGGGAGGCGTTGAGGCGGAGGACGACGCGTGGCGATTGGTGCGAGGCAGTTGGGGAGGCGGTTGTCGCAGCCTCAACGACTGCACGACAACCGGCCGGACGAGGCAGCGTGCTCTGCTCAACATTGAAGGTGAGTGTCTAAAATAAATCTGAAAAAGACAAAAACTCACTTTGTCAGGTATCGTACCATTAGCCATTGCGAAGACGCCAACCCTCGCTGAATCACTGGCTGGCGTCTGACTATTGACTGGTATGACTCACTTGACTGGGTAGCGATTGCTCTCGGATTGAAGTTTGATCAAGTTTCACACCACACTCGACTGAATGTGTCTGTCATCAATGACGACTGTCTGTATTGACTAGAAAAGACAGTCTTAGTCCTTACACCATTTCCCGTTAATGACCGCCCGTGGTCGATTGGGAGCTCGCTTGACATGTGTCCTTGTCGCGGCGGGCCTTGTTGCCTTATTTCGAGGGTCTCCGACAAGACAAGACGAATGGCGCGATGAACTGTTCACAAGCGATGTGGCGCGCCTTCCAACGCGCCACCTTCTCGATAGCGCTTCGGGAAACTGCTCGTCGGTGCACGACAAGCAGGTCGTCGACAAGTGCTACTTTGTCACGCACTTCTGCGACGAGGTCCCAATGCAGCTGTTCAACTACCTTGCGCTGGTGTACTGCGACCTCAGCGACGCCAAACCCTTCGCCTACATCGTCCTCCTCCTCTGGCTTCTCCTGCTCATCTCGCTTCTCGCCAGCACAGCCGACACCTACTTTGTCCCGCCACTCCAGTTACTAAGCGAACAGCTCAAGCTCTCGCCAGCGTAAGCGTCAGCCAAAAGAAAAAGTCCCATGTCAACATTGCGGCTTGTACATAGTGTCGCTGGAATCACGCTGCTTGCACTGGGGAACGGCGCACCCGACGTTTTTGCAGCATACTCGGCACTACAAAAGGCCGACGACTTCCCTTTGGAATTAGGCGCTCTTCTGGGCGCATCCATGTTCATCTCAACCGTCGTGTTGGGCTCGGTGATCTTGCTGAGCACTGTCAATGCGGGCACCATTAAACGCAGTGACTTTTTTCGCGATCAAATCGCCTACATGATTGTTGTAGCGCTTGTCATTGGCGCTTCGTACGACGGAAAGGTACAAAAGCATAATTAATGGTCTTCCTATCGAGTATGAAAAAAAATTGTTATGCGTTCTTGCAGATTTCCATCTACGAATCGGTCGCGTTCCTTCTGCTGTACATAATCTACATTGGGATAGTAGTGACTATCACACGCTACCAGCGATTCAAGCAAGACCAATTGGTTGCGCTTGCAGATGCAACTGACACTGAACCTCTCCTGTACGATCCTGTATTATTCATTGTGTAATGTGTAATTGTGTTTCCACTTTAAATGCGTTTTTTTTTTCGTCTGTCTTCCTTTTTCTCATATGTCTTTAAATGTGCTCTTTCTCTCTGTTTCACTCTCCTCATATGTGTCATATGTACTATATGTATAGGATTGTGTCGATTTGATTCTCTTTCTCTCTTCGCCGTGTTTGTTTTTTTTCTCTTCATTTTGTTCAGAACAAATGATACTGATGTGCACGAGAGTGTATTGGAGACCAAGGAAGTGCGCCTCGTAGGACTGCAGTGGGACGCGGACGAAGGACTGCCCGCCAAAGTGCAGTTTGTTGTCGAATATCCTTTCTCCCTGATGCGTTGGCTCAGCATTCCTTCTGCTGACGGGCTGTGGAACCGCCAAAGACGCATTTTCACTGTGCTCACTCCGCTTCCCTTTGCCATGCTCATATGTCTCAATCTGGGTGTAAGACGTCGAAAAGATGGGTTTTTATGGTGTTCGAAACCTGAAGAATATATGTCTGTGTGTCTGCGTGTTGTGTCTGTTGGAGGATAGAGCTTTGATGTGCTTGGAACGAGTGCGGGAGCAGTGCCAGTCTACGCCGCGTGTCTGATGGTGTGCGTTCCGCTCTCGCTTGTGCTCTATGCGACGACCAACGACCATTCTCTGCCACGCTTCTACCCTCTTATTGCCCTCTTGGGCTTTGTCAGCGCCATTGCCTGGCTCAATGTCGAGGCCAACGAGCTCGTGTCGGTCCTTGAAACCTTTGGAGTGCTCTTCAGCATTGATACGGCCATTCTTGGGCTGACTGTGCTTGCAGCGGGAAACTCTGTTGGCGACTGGGTTGCAGTAAGGATAGTTCACGCATACCGTCTTTAGTAGACTTTGACACTCTATATCTATATATTTGTGTGTATGTGTGTGTGTGTGTGTGTGTGTGTGTGTGTGTGTGTGTGTGTGTGTGCGTGTGTAGGACACGGCCGTGGCTCGCGCTGGGTTCCCTGCAATGGGCGTTGCCTCGTGCCTTGGTAGTCCCCTTCTCAATGATGTCCTTGGCCTTGGCATCTCCCTCACCGCTTGGGTATCATTATTTTTATTTGAATCCCACTTACGCACTCGAAAGAGTGTGTATGATGACACATATCACACTTACTCACTCCAACTTGCCCCTCTCTATTTTATTTCTTTCGTTCTTTCTCTTTTCTTCTCCTTTCTCGCACTTTGTTACTTTCTCCCTCTCTATCGCTTTGTTTCTTTCCTCCTCTCTATTGCGGTGTTTCTTTCTCCCTCATTTCTCTCTCTTTCACCTTGTTTCTTTTTCCTCTCTCTATCACGTTGTCTCTTCTTTCTTATTACTTTCTTTCTCCCTCCTTTTTCTCTTTCTATTTCTCTACTCTCTCTCTCTATCACTTTGTTTCTCTCTCTCTCTATCACTTTGTTTCTTTCTCCCTCCTCCTCCTCCTCTCTCTCTCTCTCTCTCTCTCTCTATCACTTTGTTTT
>CALSCP010000159.1:17982-39954 GCA_943704425.1 Ministeria vibrans ATCC 50519 | reverse complement strand
CACACACACACACACAGTCACACACACACACACACACACACACACACACACACACACACACACACACACACATACACACACATACACACACATACATACACACATACACACACATACACACACATACACATACACACATACACACACATACACATACACACATACATACATACACACACACACACACATACACACACACCAGATATGTTATAACAGACTACTCCGTAGGAGACGGAGTACAGCTCAAGTACAGCTCTCGATTCTCTATATATTTTCGTATTATTATTAAAACTTATTCGTTTTGTATATTGTCTTGTTTTGACATTGAGTACGAAGTACGATTACAGTCTACACATCTGACACTCCCAAAATAAAAAGTCATAGCACTTCACTGCTTGCGACACAACACCACGACAGTCTCGCCTTGATTGTTGCCACTGGGAGAAGTAACAGTCACCGTCAAAACATCCCCCTTTTGCACACATCCATCGCCTGCATACACGACCCCCGGCACAAGCGACAGAGCCACGGCAGCTGTGCCGCTCGCACTGGGCTGTGCAACGGACACCTGCAAGGCCTGTGCCGACGCCACAACCGTCAGAGCACATGCTTTCGTGGGCGCAACTGAAACAAGAGGGGCGACAAGAGTCGTGTTCAAAACAACATTGTCACTCCAGAAGATAGCACTGAGAACACCCGCCGATCGGTTGGCCACCGCCTGCACATTGTCGCTGTTCGCAATCACACTCAGCGACGCCCAAGCCGCTACAACCAGCAATGAACAATCAATGAGCTCTCAATTAGTTTGCACACTGACATTACTTTCTCTCTCTCTCTATCACTTTGTTATATCACTTTGATTCTACCTTCAACGTGCGCCACAGAGGACACATTGGGAGCTATGAGGTACGCATAGTCCTTGGCAGAAAAGGGCCCTTGTCCATGGTCCACATATACCTCAAATAGATTACGAGTAATGTTGCCTGACGACACCCCAATGGCGTCCCAGTCGCCCCACCGCCCCTCATTGGCAATACTCATGTCCACGGCACTATATACGTACACATCTTTTCATGAGCACACAATCACACACACACACACACACACAAGCACAGTACCTTCCAAAACGATACCCCGTGCTCGCGTGCACCACAGTGCGCACTCCACCGCCCGTACTTGCAGAGTACACGCGTGAGCCCATGGGAAGCGCACTAACCTGCGTGCCATTCGCAAAGGCAACAGACACGTCGGTCGTGAGCAGCTGAGCCGCAATGGTCGTTAGCACTCGCTCATTTGTGAGTGCGTCAATCTTGCTTCCAAGCGCCATCACGCCCGCATCAAAGAAGAACCAGGCCTTGCGCGCATTCACGTCGGACGTCGTCTGAATATCCTGACAGGCGGCGCCGTGCTCGCCGTTGCTGACTCCGCCCACAAACGTCGCCTTGGTAGAAACTAGTGTGCTCGAGCAAGGGGTGAGCGGGCGCTGGGCCACGGTGGTGCCCCCGAGCCGTGTCCAGGTGAGCACAGGAAACACATCGTGATAGGGGTACGCGGAATCCTTGGCCAGAAAAACATTGGTCAGCCCGTCAGCCGTGAAGCGCGACAGCTTTCCTTCGTCATTGACACACTTGGCGTTGATGGTGCGCTTGCTGAACATGCGCACGGAGACGGTAAAGTCGGGCCGACGGTGCACTGCATAGTCCGAGTCGTAGTACACTCGCAGGCCCACCAGCGGTGACACGTTCGTCTTGCCCTCAAGTCGATCGGCAAAAGCATTGAATTCGGACGCGCGACTCGAGCGCACCTGGCGCAGATAGGTCGGAGGGAAGGAGCAGTCAAAAGAGTCGTTGGGTCGCGTTGAGGCGCGTCCCGCAACACTGTAGTCGAACGCAGCGCCCTCGACAATCATCCACTGCTGTCCGTCAAGCACCAAATGTGCAAACACGTCCATTTGCGACGCCGGAATGTAGAAGACGGTGTCGCGCGAGGCGGACATAAACGACAGCAGATTGTGGGTGAAGCCGGCGCCGTACGAGCCGGCCAGCAGCTCAGGGCCGTGTTGGTGGAAACTCCCGTCGTACTGGATATCATCGCCACTCTGCGCCGACAGCTTCACTTCGCTCCACGATCCCGTGAAACTCTCCGCGACAAGCGTGTGGTTGTCGAAGAAGAGCCCTCGATTGATTTGCACATAGGTCATGTCAATGAGGTTTGCGCCCGTCCACTTGCGCCAGTCCGCACGCAACATAATCGTGTTGCCCTACGATCATGTGTGGAAAGGGAAAGAGAGAATGTGTGCAACGTTACAGAGCGCGTACTTCGCAGCTGTGTTGTCCCCACTCACCTTTGCGATCTCTTTGTCGTTCAAGTTGGCCTGAGTCAACAACAAATAAATGTCGCTGATCGATTTGGGAATGGAAATCTGGTTGAACCACCAGTTGGGACACTGAAAGTCGTTGACAAGCCAAAAGTCAAGGGCAGAGTGAATGCGTCCGAGCAGCGTTGCGTTGTGGTAGGTCGCGGTGAGATTCGACGCCCACGCGTACGTCATGTCTTGCAACCGCGCAATGTGCTGCTGCGGCAGCCAGTTGGCGCGCCCTTGGTCCTGGTAGTCAATGTCTGCCCAATGGCCGTCGGGCAGGAGGGATTGCGAGTAGCCAAGCGCCGTCTTTGCCAGGCTATGCGGCAAAGAACACAATGGTTTGTTGACAAGTTGTGCTCATCGCGTCTTGTACCTCTCGGCCGACGCCTGGCTTGTCGGCAGCAGCGACGCCACGATGCGGGCGTGAACAACGTCCATGTCCTCGTCATTGAGGGCACCGCAGACTACGCCGATGTAGATGGCCAGAGTGAAGAAGACAAAACGCATTCTGAGAAACAAAACAAAACAAAAAATTTGTTGATTTATAAATTTTGATAATTTCATATTCAGATTTATCTACTATTGTCTGAAGAAACAAGCCAAAGTCTCACAGAGAGTAGAGATCACTCAGAACAGAGTCAGGAGTGAGTAACGACAGAAAGAGTCTGCTACTTAGGCAACAATCTTTCATCAGAGTGAGTCCTTGCCTCCATCCTGCTCTCTCGACAATACCGATACAAAATACATGTCAAGCGCGGACTATAAGCCGGGTAGGCACCTCTCACGATACAAAATCGCAACATTGCAATTTTTTTTTTTACCTCTTTTTTCTCACCTCACTCAGTGTCAGTTCTAACTGAGCACGCACTCCGACTGCACGATGCCACGCTGAGACACAGTAGTGGGAGCATCCACATTCCGCGCTTCGCCCCGGAAAAGTCTGACATTCAGTGTCAGACGGAACAAGAGGCGTTGGCAACCCCTTCAAAGTTGTCGTTGCAACGGTCGTACGTTGCTCAGGATCCGGTTGTGGCCTCGCCAGTGCTCACGGGCCACTCCACGGCGCACCGCACCGTCTCGAATCAGTCGGCGTCGTCAGCAACGCGCGGCGGGCACCGACGACTCTCACGGCAATCGTCGTCAGCATTGAGCGAAGGTCGCGACTCACTGGTGGACGTCATTGAGCGCAGCATGCGTTCCGCCGCCGCCCAACAGGCACTCTTTGATTTGCGCCTGGCCGAGGGAAGACGTGGCCGTCGCGGCTCCAAATCGAACAATGTTCTGACGGACACTGACACCGACGCGGCCGCAACCGACACAGAGATGCCCTCGCCGCGTACCGTCGATCCAGCTCTTCCGACACCTCTCTCACCACGATCTACATCTCTCAAATTGCCCGTGTTGCCCCACGGCGAAGAAGAGCCGGGGCTGTTTGACGGTGCCGACACCAACCCCACGACACGCCATCTCATCGCTCAGTGGTCGCGCGAGACTGTTCGCGCCACCTCAGTCACCACCAACGAATGCAGCACACAGACGGACGAGGAGATTGCAGCGCAACTCAAGGAAGAACAAGAACTCGAACGGGTCGTTTCGCGCGTGCGAGCCACCACTCCCGACTCAAAGCAGTCGAAGAGGACAACCTCAACCGCGCCAACGACCACAGCCAACGTCAGCTCAGCCGTCGACAGTGCAACCAGCACTTATACACTCCCAGCGCAGCGATCACGTCCGTCGTCTGCGTCGCGCAAACAACGTGTCAGTATCACTCCGTCGCTGGACAACGTCAGCAGTGCAGAAGAAGGTGATGACGGGGAGGAGAAAGTGCATGTGGCGAGACGGCGGAGCATCACTTCAGTCAGCGTCACGACGCCCAATCAACCCAAGTCGAAGAACAACAACATCAACAATAATATCATACTGACGGGTCGAGGTGACGACACAGATGATAATACAGATGCCGAAGATCTGGAGACAGATCCCGACTTGACCTTCCACACGGCCGTCTCCACACACCGCACTCCCGCCATTGAGCGCGACCGAACGTACTAAACTCAAATAATTATACCGTCTTGCATTTTCTTTTATCATATTTACGGCGGTGGTTTTTAAGGGTTCCTGCGAGCGAACGCACTCGCGTGAGTCTGCGTCAGCGCATTGCGGCACTGCAGTTTGAAGTGGATGAGATGATGATGGAGATGAGTGAATCTGGCGTTGACGATGATCCTCTCAAAGGTACCGTTTCTGCTAGTGCAGGCACACTATTACTAGCATACACATTATGGGACACATAGTAATAATAATCAGTATTACTACTACTATTATTATTATTATTATTATTATTATTATTATTATTATTATTATTATTATTATTATTATTATTATTATTATTATTATTATTATTATTATTATTATTATTATTATTATTATTATTATGTTGTTATTATTATTATTATTATTATTATTATTATTATTATTATTATTATTATTATTATTATTATTATTATTATTATTATTATTATTATTATTATTATTATTATTATTATTATTATACACATCGTAATTAAACATACCTCGTTTATAATAGAACTGTCGTCATCTCGACCAGTGTCGCGCGGGCTCATGTCGCCTCTGGAAGCGTCCACACCGGCTGTGTTAGGAGGAGTGTACCATCCGCGGTCGTCGTCGCGCAGGACTGACGGGTCGCTGGAGAATGGAGGGGGTGGTGCACTTGAGTTTGAAGACGACGATGAAGAGTTCCACTATCGACTGAATGACTCGCGTGAAGGGGCCGACAATGCGGATGTGGTGCGGCGGAGGCTGTTGTTTGATGCCAAGGAGAAAAGTGTATTGGGGTCAATGACGCGGAGACGCATCGAGAGCGCCAATTTGAGTGATGACGACGATGACGATGAAGAGTTTGCGAGTGCACTGGACGAGACTCTGGTGGTGGACTCGCCGTCGAGTGCAGTTCCGCGTCAGCAGAGTGCACGCCACGCGTTTGATGCGCATGTGGAGCGGCTGTTGGGCGATGGTGCTGTTGCTGCTGGTCTACATGAAGAAGGGGACACGACTCGTGAGGGCGGATCGACGTTTGACCTTGCAAAGGACTTTGAGGACGAGATGAAGCGACTCAAAGGGGCAACAGAAGAAAAATAAAGAGGGTGAGTCCGTGAGAGGAAAAAGATAAAATGATTAATGAACGCATAATAATAAAGTGTCGTGCGTGTGATTGCAAAGAATTCTACAACACAATATTTATAGTTTCTGTATCATCGTCGTTAGCCCCTACAACTTGTAAGCGGAGAGGTCGCACTGTCACAGTCTTTGTCTGTCTTTCGGACAGATCATTGCATTGATTCATTGAAGAAGAAGAAGAATACAATCCGAATACAACCCATTTATTAATGAATATGATACAGTTAACAGTCACATTGATTTATTAGAAGAATGCAGCCCATTTATTAATGATACAGTCACCACGCAAAGACACAGCCAGACCGCCTTGCAAACTCCACCGAAACCACGTGACCGAAACTCTAGAGGTAATGGGAGCAGGGTGGCGGGTCATAGTGCTGTGTCGACGCTATCTTCACGCTATCCAGTGAGGCAATCGCGATGGTACGCCATACCCCCAGTGGAGGCTTAGGACTCTGACACCATGAAGGTGTCTGTCGGCAAGGAGTGTAAAGTCGAAGTCGTGGTTGAGGCAATCGGATCGGTGGTCGGCGGCGGCAAGTCCAGGTGGCTGCGGGGCGCTCCCGTGGTACACAGGCGGGGCGGGTCGGCTGTAGGGCGGCTGGTGTGCTTGTTGTCGTGACTGTGTGTTAGATTATGAGGAGAAAGATTATAATGTTTTCTTAAAATTGAATGTAATAGTTGCATAGTTGAAAATCGTATTTTTAAGTATTGTTTCATTTTTTTTTTCAACTTTTGGTTATGAATTATCTCAGCCAAATCGCCATCCTGGTCATCGTCGCGGCATGCATTGGGCCATGCATGGGTGCGACGTGTGCATGCACGGCGGGCGCATTGACGTGCCCGCCCACTGTGGTCGTCGATCGGTGCAGTGAGTGCCAAGATGAGTGTGCCATGTTTGGCTGCGTCTCTGGCGTCTGCGAGGTCTCCGAGACGTTCGGTGTGTGTGGCTGCCAGAGCTGCGCCGAGGTTTCCCCCGACAACGAGATCACTTTCGTAAGGACGTGAGTGACGTTGGGGGATCGCGATGCGATCTCGATGTTTCGCGTTTTTTGGTGCTGTGCGCCGTCCGCCCCATGCAGCCCACAGACAGCGACCCATAGCCCACTATCATCCGTCTAGCGTTCCCCTCCCCCTCCCCCATCTTCTGCTGTTCTTTCTTTTTGTTCTTTTTTTCTTTCTCTTATTTTGCCTTTGGTGACATCATCGACAACATAATCTTGAATCGAAACCGATCGGACTTATCATGTGCGTCGCTTTGTCTGAGTAAATCTTGCTTCGCAACGCCATTTTCCCCTTGTCTGCTTACACTGCTATATGGCTCGTGCTTAAACGTGAGCATTCTTCTTTCTTTCAACCTTTTTTTTCGCCACGGAGTTTTTTCGGAGTTTTATGTGAATCTATCGACATTGTAAATTCGCATCCTGTGTCCTGCGACGTCCGCCCTACACCCCATGCTGCTTTAGAAATATCCGACAGGGCGAAACGTGTGTACCAACTGAGACTGTATCTGATTTTTTTTTTTTTTTTTTCAATCCTTGTTAGGAAAAAGAGTTCGGGTTTTTCACCGCTTGCGATGCGCTCGCTCCAGGACTCGGCGGCTCGCTCTTGTGCGACTCTGTGTGCCTTGAAAACGCGTGTACGACCTACTCATGCGATGTGACGGCCACATCGGTCCCTGCGCAGCCCACACTGGTGGCAGTTCAGCCCGAGACGGTTTGCTCGTGCCCTGAAGGACACTACGTCGCAGTCACGCCCGAGTTGCCGAGTGGCGTCGTCGGCATACCCGACGTCCCTGCCAACGTCACCCTACCACAGCAAATCTGCCAATGCTCCGAGTGCGCCATTGGCGCCCCGTCTTTCTCCGTACCACTCCAGTGCCTGAACGACACACAATTGTGTGACTTGGTGTGCTTTGAAGCTACCTGCAGTATAAGTCAGTGCGTCGAACCTTTGCCGGAACCATCTGCTGTTGCACAGAGCGATCTTCCATTTCCCTCCGGCTCGACCGCGGTGGGTGCACCTTGTGAATGTCCCACAACGGCAGTACCCAACCCAACAACACCCGGTCCTGAGATGACAACGCCTGGCCCTGAGATGACAACGCCTGGCCCTGAGATGACAACGCCTGGCCCTGAGATGACAACGCCTGGTCCTGAGATGACAACACCCGGTCCTGAGATGACAACGCCTGGCCCTGAGATGACAACGCCTGGTCCTGCGATGACAACGCCTGGTCCTGAAATGACAACGCCTGGCCCTGAGATGACAACACCTGGTCCTGAGATGACAACGCCTGGTCCTGCGATGACAACGCCTGGCCCTGAGATGACAACGCCTGGCCCTGAGATGACAACACCTGGTCCTGAGATGACAACGCCTGGTCCTGAGATGACAACGCCTGGTCCTGAGATGACAACACCCGGTCCTGAGATGACAACGCCTGGTCCTGAGATGACAACGCCTGGCCCTGCGATGACAACGCCTGGCCCTGCGATGACAACGCCTGGCCCTGAGATGACAACGCCTGGCCCTGCGATGACAACGCCTGGCCCTGCTCTCATCATCTCGGTTCCAACCCCTGTTCTGGATTTAAGTTCGCCCACTCCATCGCCAACAGACACACCTGCGACAGGCAATGCATCGTTCGACAGCTCCGGCGTTCTATTTGACCCAAGCTACTCGGGATGCCGGGGCGGCATTTTTGTGCTACTTGCTGGCGGGGTTCTTGGCGCTCAATTGACCCCCCTTATATCGCCGAGCTTTGTGTGGGTTCTCGCTGATTTTATGCAGATGGTGACGGTGGCCGGCATGACCGACCACAGCTGTACGACAAATGGTTGTCGCTACTTTGGCAATTTGACAGCATGTTTGTCATGGACCATTCTTTCGGACGCACCCTTGCCCTTCTCTGACCGTTCCACTCTCATTGGCTTTGAGGAGTATGCCTCGTCGGCGGGTCTGCGTGACACATCGGGATTGTCTCGTCGCGGTACACTGGACTACCAAGGATCAATCTTGCGAGATGCCACTGCCAATGCTCTCGAGGTGTCGCAGGCATGGTTTCCGCCAATTGCTGTCGTGTATCTTATCGGTGCCGCGGTGAGTCTTATTTTTGGGGTTCTCTGTTATCTCTGGACCACCTGCCGGCGATCTTCCGTTAGACGTACGAAAGAAAACCAAGTCAAGTTCACGGAGGAACACTGGACACACGGTCGCAGCAACAACCACTCGCGTCCTTGGTGGACCCTTCCTCTTGCCTTCCTCTTTCGCTGGACCCAGTTCTCCTTTCTTGGCATTGCGTTGGGTGCTTCGTATGTGTTTGCTCATGCCGCTGACTTTGATTCTACGCCGAGTGATTCGTATGGCTGGTCCATCGCCTCGCAGGTTGTTGCAGCCATCTTCTTGGTACGTCGCTATTATAATAATAATGATTATTATTATTATTATTATTATTATTATTAATGTATTTATGATTATTATTGTTTCCATCTTGTGTGTGCTCATTCTTATAAAATCTTTCTTCCACTTCTTTTCCTACCTATACAGGCTGTAGTTGTTATCGCCTTTTTGGTCCTAATATTCCGTATGATGCACTCCTGGAACCGTGGCGTCACCGACCCATCAGTTTCGGTCGCCAAGCACCGCGACCAACTGCGACGTCAAGCTTACATGGGTGTCATCATATCCAGTGCAACATGGATGTACACATGGTCTGCGCGCTACTTCCTCCTCTCAGTTCTCTTCCGTCGTCTGTTTGTTGCCCTCCTCTATGGCATGGGCACTTCTCCACGCCTTCAAGTTCTCGGTGTCCTAATCGTTCTTTTTCTGCATATTGGCCTTCTCAAATTCTTCCGTCCGTATCGACTCCATCAAGTACGATCCCCACTCTTTTTTATCATACCAATACTAATCATTCTTTATTAATTATTTTCTTATTTTTATTTTTAAATACTACAGCGAGTATGGTACACACTTGAGGGCATCTCAACGGCGGGCCTCATTCTACTGTATACCCTTCTTGCTGTGATTGTGTTTGGCACTTCCACACTGAGTAGCTCCGTGACCCATGCGGTGGGTGTGGCCATGGTCTTCGTGGTGTACGTGACCATGGCACTCTTGCTTCTTGTGTGTATCGTGCGTGTGCTGCACGCAATGCATCATCGTTGTTGTGGACCGAAGAAGGAGATCACGGAAATGCCACGAAACCTGCAAGCAGTTGTGATTGAACATGATTCGAGCACTCCCTGGTGGCGTACCAATACCAATACGCATGTGGCAGAAACTCAGGGCACCAACCGCCTGTGGGCCGGGGATGAGGATATCCCTCTCAGCTTTGAGGGCGAGGCTAGGTTCACAACGGGCGAAATGGAACCGCACAATGACGAGGCGCGTGAGCCGTTGCGTCTCTCCGCTGCCGACCTCCTTGTCATGAATGATCGTGACTTGTGGCGCAAGCTCGACCCGAATGCACTGTCTCCAATGGTGCGCACTCGGAGCGGACTGAGCGATGGTCAGTCCGCCTTTCTTGAGCGTCGCCCCGAGTCAGTCGAATCTCACTCCGGCTCCCACCTTCTTGACATTCCCGTACCAATCCTGAAACGAAATCACAGCTACGAGCTTTCCGTGACTGCCCTAAACCCGTCCGCAACTGGGGACCGCCCTTCCTCGATCCAGCGTGAACCCTCTCGCATTCGTTCCATCGTTGGTCCACACTACTCCCCACGAGACACCACGGATACTGACCTGCCCGATCGTAATGCAATGCTTCCACCATTCTTACTGGATTTTTCTTAATGAACATTTTCTTACTCTTATTGTATACAATTTCTTTCTTCTCCTTGAGTACTATTTTCACTTTATATTCCTATTATTATGAATGTTATTATTATTGCAATAAACAATTGGTATTCATATACCGAGAAAGAAGAGGAGAAAAGAACAAAGTAATAGAGAGCGGAAAAGAACCGAGGTCGAGAGACAAGAACAGATGCAATACAATAATATTATATTATTTTAGTGTTCATTGACAATGTTCAGCACACCTCTCGCACAAGACATGTCCATAATAAAGGGGAGTCTGGCGCGAGGGCACTCGATAGCGCCAACAGCGCTGACACTTTGGCTGCTCCGTTGCACGCACAATGCGCACACACTCACTCTCCCCGCCACTCAGTGTCACTGAAGCACACTGTAGCACTTCCAGAAGTTCACTCTGGCCGCTCGTGTGCTCCTCAATCAGCGCAAGATCACTCTCACGCACAATCGCACTCACATCAAACTAGTAGAAACCCATGAACATGAACACAGCTTAGCAATAAGATTCAGACGCAATTCGGTACCTGTTCCGTCGACAGACTGCCCTCATTACGTTCCTTCTTCAACAGTTCCAACTCCACATTGAACTTTGTTCGCAATCGCAATAGCACTCCCATTGATTCCACCACACGTTCCTATCACAAGAATATAGATGTGCCATATTGAGACTAATAATGATAATAACTAGTTTTTCTCGATACGTTTTTGAGCTGTGGGTTCAGTTTGGCCCATCGCATTTGCAACAGAGACTCCAAATTCGACTCCAAATGGCCCTTTTCACTCCACAAACGATCACTGTGTCGGATGTGTGAGTGAGTCTCAGATGAGAAATGCGCAGCAGTCTCATCCGCAAGAAAGGGAGAGATCACAGCGCACATTTGACTGAGCACTCGACCCACAGAAAACAGAACAGTCTAAGAAACAGTTGATGACTTTGAGAAAAGAGAGGGAGAAAGAAACATGTGATAGAAAAAAAAAAAAAAAAGAAAGAAAAAAAAAAAAAAAAAAAAAGGAAAACGTGTTTCACATTTAATTTTTCTTATGTTCGTATGACAGTCAAGAGGTGAGGAACAGAGTGCACTGGGAGGGCGGAGAGAAGAGCAACGAGGGTACCTGGACATCGCGGCTGAGCGGGTGGGAGGCGAGCGAGCCAGCGACAGTGCGTGGGCTCAGCATGTCTGCTGTGATCTCCTTCGTGCCGCTCGCTGCGGCTGCTGCTGCCTGCGCCGGCGTGTTGGCGTTGGCCCTCTTCTTTCCGCGTGCCATTGTTGGTTTTGTTACTGGTGTTGATGGTACTATTAACTATTATGAGTGAATAGTGAATAGTGAATTACGACGAGTAGTGATTATGAGTAAAGATTAGTTTACACACAACCAAACACATTTCGCCCGAGTCCCATTTCGTTTCTGTGGGGTCTATGGGGGGTTTTGGGGTTTAGCTGAAGGGTTATACGTCGTATAAACCCTCTGACACACAAGCGCTTTATCGCGTCAATACGGCAAGAAAAAGATGGGTTGATGATTGATCAGTGATCACCCTGTCCATGAAAAGTGATCAGACGACGGACCCTTCGTTGCCATTATTTGCTCCAACTATTGAAGCAACGGTACTGTTAAGGCGAATGAGTTTGGCACCCATCCCAGTGCCTGATTGGCCATTTAATAAGACTGTTTCGTTGACCACAGAGTTCAAAAGTGCATGAAATCAGAGTGCATTCTTCTCACAACTTGGCTCTCTCCGTGCGATCACGCAGTGCCTCCCACTCGCGCACTCCAATGCCACGTTCAACAAGCTCAGTCAAGAGTGGCGCCGGCTCGAAATGGAGCGATGTGGGATGAGCGCAGAGATAGTCAGACAGAAACGAGTGGACACGGGCGAGTCCATAGGAATGCTCGCAGTCAAAGAGTGGCCCACCTTTTGTGCGCGGATAGCCGTAGCCATAACACAACACTATGTCAATATCACTTGCCCGGATCGCAATTCCTGCAATAGAAAACGAGATTGATGTCAAAATCAAAATATCCATATCGAAATGAAGTGATGAAAGTGTGTGTGTGTGTGCTTAGTGTGTGTGCTTAGTGTGTGTGAGTGTGTGTGTGTATGTGTGTGTGTATGTATGTATGTGTGTGTGCATGAGTGTATGTCTTTGTGGTGTGTGTGTGTGTGTGTTCAGTGTGCTTAGTGGCGGGAGGTAGTCTGTACCTTCCTTTAACAAGCGATACCCCTCATTCATCAGCGGAAAAAGACAGCGCTGGAGAATCTCTGTGTCCTCAATGACTCTGCGCTGGAACCCTTTGTCTTCGCTGTGCTGCACAATCAGCTGGTGCACTCGCTCGTCCACCGTTCCTTTGCGGCTCTTCTCGGCGTACGAGTACCATCCTTTGCCCGTCTTCTGTCCAAATCGCCCCAGTTCGCACAGTTTATCTAATTTTGTGATGTATCAGACACATATACACCTTACATGGGTGTTCAACTCACCTCCGAGCGCACTGTACCGGAACGGCAGGGTTTTAGCTGTCGTGTAGCCTTTGCCCTGTCGGATCCGCCACCCAATATCATTCCCAGACAGATCGGCCATCTCAAAAGGTCCCATTGGCATTCCATATTGCTTCATCACTCTATCAATCTAACACACGCACACACACAACACGGTCAGTCAGATCTCGTTGCTCCCTTATCTGTTCACACCTGCTCTGGAAATGCACCTTCCTCCAACATAAACATGGCCTCTCGCCCGTAAAACTCGATCATGCGGTTCCCAATGAACCCATCGCAATTGCGCGCAAGCACAGCAAGTTTGCCAATGCGTTTGCCCGTCTCCATCGCAGTCAAAATTGCCCGTGCTGACGTGTGCGGTGTTCGGATGTTTTCCAGAAGACGCATGACGTTCGCTGGTGAGAGCACAAATCGATAAGAATAGAATCCACACTGAATTCTCCGACTTCCTGTGTGAGCTGTTGTTCTTACCGGGTGCAAAAAAGTGCATTCCTACCACTTGATCGGGTCGACTTGTCACACTCGCAATCTACACGCAGTACACAATACAATCAAAGTCAATCACTCAATCAACCACAATTCCAATCATCAACACACATCCCAATCTATCACACGCAGTTCATTCAACACACATCAAGCAACGTACAGCGCAATCAACACAAGCACCGTACAGCGCAATCAACGCAAATGATCAATCAGTCATCACACAATTCAAACAGCACATACCAATCACACAATTATACCAATCAGTCATCACACAATTCAAACAGCACATACCAATCACACAATCATACCAATCAGTCATCACACAATTCAAACATCACATACCAATCACACAATTATACCAATCAGTCATCACACAATTCAACTCAACTCTATCACAACTCACACTTAAGTTTGCCCACACGCATACTACTACACACACAAACTCTGCACAAATGACACTATCATCACCTGTTCAATATCAAGTGTGGATGTGTTGGACGCCAAAACTGCGTCGGACTTACAGACCAAATCCAATTCCTTAAACACCTGAAGAAGAAAAAGGAAACCAATCAGAGAAACATTATAATATATATTTTATAAGAAACCTTATTATCAATAATTAGTGAAACCGAGACAATGACACACACACACACACACACACACACACTATTGTGCTTCATACCTTTTGTTTAATCTGCATGTTCTCAAAGACTGCTTCAATGACCAAATCACAGTGTGCAAGAGACTTGAGCTCGGTGTGGAGTGAGAGGAGAGCGAGACGCGACTCGACTTGTGCGGAAGTGAGGGTGTTGCGCTTGACACGGACAGCATATGTGTGCTTGATAGTGGCGAGTGCTCGCGCAATGGCGTCTGTAGAGGTGTCAATGAGTGTCGTTGCAATGTGTTTGTCGAGGAAGCACTGGGCAATGCCACAGCCCATTGTCCCTCCGCCAATGACCCCCACTGAGTTCACTGTGGCGGCGGGACTGTTGGGAAGCCCTGGAATGCGAGCGGCAAGGCGTTCGGCAAAGAAGAGATGTTGAAGGGCACGCGCCTGTGGGGATTGCATGAGCGACGCAATAAGGGCCTCCTCCGCTTGCATGCCGCGCGCAAACGACGCCTGGCCGTGGGTGTATGCCGCCTGGAGCGCATCAATGCACCGCAGAGGCGCCTCAAAGTGTGGGTTGCGCTGCTCTAGGCGGGTTCGAGCGGCGGCGAGGGTGGCGGGCGCTGTGGTGAGGTCGTGGAGGGGTTTGGCGGAGACGCGTCGGAGGTGCGTTGAGCTGGAGGAGGCGACAGCCGTTGAGGCGCACTGGAGCGCTGCTTTGAGGAGCGCGCGTGGATCTTTGGCGTTGTCTGGAACCACTTGATCAAGAAGACCCCATTCGAGGGCGGTCGCAGCGCGGACAGGCCGGCCCGTTGTGATCATGTCGATGGCATGTTCAATGGAGACGACGCGCGGAAGGCGCTGCGTGCCACCGGCTCCAGGCAAGATGCCCAGGTGGACTTCGGGAAAGGAGACACGCGCAGAAGCAAGAGCAATGCGGTAGTGGCAGCCCAAGGCGATTTCAAGGCCTCCGCCGTAGCAGGTGCCGTGCAGGGCGGCCACGACGGGTTTGGGCGACGACTCGATTTGCGTGCACAGTTGCGGCAGTCGTGGCTCGCACATTGCCTTGGTCATGTCCGAGAATTCGGTCACATCGGCACCGGCCGGGAAGGTACGACCGCCTGGGAGGAGAGTAGAGAGTGAACATGGGCGCAAAGCGACTGAACCATCGCGTGTGTGCTTACCGCCCATGATGACAATGGAATCGACTCCTGTCTCCCGGTGTGCACGCTGAAAAACGGAGCGTGTCAGTCAGTGGCGAGTAGACCATCATCGCAGCTAGTAGCGCTCACCTTGACGCCGTCTTGAAGGCCAAGTCGCACTGAGGAGCTGTGAATGAAAGTTGGTTTGTTGTGGATTGTGTGTTGTCCCATCTTGTATTTGCCTACCCGAGCGCATTCACCGGCGGATTGTTGATCGTAAGCACAGCCGTTCGGCCAATTTGTTCGTAGGCGACAGACATATGTAAATGTAAGAGAAATAATGAATAATAATGAATAATTAATAATTATTAATGAGAAGAAGAAGATAATATCGATCACAAAGTGATCACAAACGAAAAGCGACAACAGAACCACTTTTCAAGCTACGGGAGCGTCGATAGGGAGCGGAGACAGATTTCCTGATGGCCAGACAAGTGATGCAATAGGCACCAGATACACCATATCCTGAGAGGGACGTGAGAGGGACGGGCATAAGTCATAAGGCTCTGATTGAATCACGATTGAATTTTGATCTTCATTATTATTCATGGAAACCACATCTACATCTGAAGCAATTCCGAATCGCGGGAAAAGCCGCGAGCCTGGCGGTCGGGGTCGATCAAGAGGAGGTCGCGGTGGCCGTGGAGGTGCGCGGGGCGGTGCTGCAGGCTCGAACTCGACGGGATCGTCCTCTGAGGAGACGGGTCGAGGAATGGAGGCGTCGATTACGCAACGTGCGTCGTCCTCGTCGCCTACTCCATCGAGTGGCTCGTCAGCATCGTCACGGCGCGGTGGTCGTGGTGGGGGTGGTGGTAGTCGACGTGGTGGGGGCGGTAGTCGCGGCCGCAGTGGGGCGCGCGGTGGACGAAACAGCGCGTCATCGTCGGCTGGTGCAGGTCTTCGCGTGAACGCTGCGCCGTTTGTGCCATCCGAAGAGGTTGCGGCGGCGGCGGCTGCTGCTGCTGCTGCCGATGCGACATCCGAGTCAACTACGACCACGACGACGACCATGACGACGACAACAACAACAACGACGACAACGAAGAAGGAGCGCAAGCAACACCCGAAGAAGTCGTCGTCGTCGTCGTCGTCTGCCGTCCATCATCATCATCATCAACAACAACAACCTCAACCACAGCCCAACTTCTCTTCGACAGAGCCCACGGGCAGTCTGTCGCGAGCCGACGAACTCATTCGTCTGCTCCATTCCAACGAGCTCGAGTGCATGGTGTGCTGCTCGATTGTGAGTCGCAAGGACCATGTCCTCTCCTGCCAAGAATGTTTTGCCATCTTCCACAAGCACTGTCTCCACAAGTGGATTCGATCGAGTGCCCCGGGTGGCGCCCAAACTGGATGGCGCTGTCCCGCCTGTCAGACCACATCCACCGTGTATCCTTCACAGTACCGCTGCTTCTGCGGCAAAGTGGTTTCGCCGCGCGACGATCCCTCCACCACCCCACACTCGTGTGGCGCACTGTGTGGCAAGAAGCGATCGTGCAAGACACACAAGTGTGCGCAGCTGTGTCATCCGGGTCCTTGTCCACCGTGCGCTGGCATGGTCACGCGTCGCTGTTGGTGCAGCAAAATCAGCACGACAGTGCGGTGCAAGGGCAACTTGGAGCGTGTCAGCTGTGGTGGCTTGTGCAACCGTCAGCTCGAGTGCGGACGTCATCGCTGCCGCGCCATCTGCCACGAGGGTCCCTGTGAGTCGTGTCCTGTCACCTACCAAGACCGTTGCTTCTGCGGCAAGCACAAGCGCACCATGTCGTGTGTCGAGCGGGTGCGTGAGCCGGGCCAGGAGGGCACCTACTCGTGTGCCGAGCCCTGTGACGCCCCACTGCGCTGCGGCAACTGCAAATGCAAACTGCTGTGCCACGCGGGCTCGTGTGGCTCGTGCCGTACCGACACACAGTCAGTGAGCACGTGTCCGTGTGGTCGTCGCGAGCTGACGCACGAAAAGCGTCGGGCGCGCCTCAGCTGTCGTGCCCCCGTGCCCCTGTGCGACTCAACCCTCCCGTGTGGCCGTCAGCTGCCGTGTGGTCATGGCTGTCCGCGCACCTGCCACGAAGGCGACTGTGGTCCGTGCACCGTTGAGCTTGAGCTGGCGTGTGTCTGTGGCGCCGAGAGCATGCACGTGGTGTGCGCGGAGCACGAGCCGGGGTTTGAGTTCCGCTGTCGCAGTTTGTGCAACGAGATCAAGTCGTGCGGCCGCCACCGTTGCAGCACTCGCTGTTGCGCCGCCAAGGGTCCCGATGAGCACTTCTGCATGCTCACGTGCGGTCGGCGTCTGCAGTGTGGCGTGCACGCCTGCGAGGCACCCTGCCACCGCGGTCGCTGTCCGCCCTGTCTCATGGCCGAGTACAACGAAGTTGCGTGTCACTGCGGTCTCACCGTGCTCTTCCCACCCGTCAAGTGCGGCACACCACCACCCCAGTGCAAGCAACGCTGTGCCCGCGAACACCGCTGCGACCACGCTGTGATGCACACCTGTCATAACTTGCCCCAATGTCCTCCGTGTGCCGTGCTCGTTCAGCGCCCATGCAAGGGCGCTCACGAGTCTCGCACCGTCACCTGTAGCTCGACCGCCTTCTCGTGCGGTCGCAAGTGCGGTCGCCCGTTTCCCTGCGGTCACCGATGCATCCAGCCATGTCACGAGGGCTCCTGCGCTCCCAACGATTGTGTACAGCCATGCACGGCTAAGCGCGACTCGTGCGGTCATCCGTGCAACGTGCCCTGCCACCCGGACCTCAGCGAATGTCCCGATGCGCCCTGCGAGACGCCCGTCGACATTCAGTGTCCGTGTGGTCGTCGCAAGGGACGCAGTCTCTGCGGTCAGACCACCACACGCAATGCCGACTCGGCATCTACTGCCACCGCCTCCACCACCACCACCTCCACCACCACTGCAACCTCATCTGCCACCTGTCCTTTGTCAAGTGTGATCACCAGTGCGCTCGACGCGTCCACCCCCTACCAGATGGCTGCGCTCTCGCATGCGCTGCGTGGCAACGTCCTCGACTGTGACACCGATTGTGCTATCGAAGAGCGCAATCGTCGTCTCGCAGACGCACTCAGCGTCGATCGAGCGGCTCGTCAAGCCGAGCGCGAGTCGCTCGTGCCGGACTACCCCGAATCCCTTCTCGACGCCGTACGCATCAACCGTCCGCTCGTGCGCCAACTAGAGTCGCACTTTCATGAGCTTGTCGTCTCGCTCGCAGGCACAACCATGAGCGCCACTCATCTGCCCGTCATGAAGGCCAGTGTGCGACACCTTGTCCATGAAATGGCTCCCTTCTACAACGTCACTGCTCTTTCGGTCGACGCAGAACCCAAACGCTCCGTTATCCTCACGCGCAACGTTCACTCGCGTCTGCCCACTGTGCTTCTCTCTGAGACAGTCACAGCGTCACACGACAACACCAACGGCAAACGGCCACAGCAACACACGCAGAGCGGGCGAGACACAGCTGCGCCGCCCGTCAGCTCATTCGGCGGACCGTCAGTCGATCAGCTGTTCAATGCGCGTGCCATTATTGCGACTCTGCGCGACGACACGCCACTCCAAGCAACAATCAAGGCTGCCACATCAGACAAAGAGGAAGACATTCCAGACTCATGGGAAGTGGTAGAAGAAGAAGAAGAAGAAGAAGAAGAAGAAAAAGAAGAAGAAAAAGAAAAAGAAAAAGAAGAAGAAAAAGAAGAAAACGAGGGGGTAGAAAAGACGGCGAGTGACACTCAGACTCAGACTGAGTGAATTATTATTATGCAATCTGTTGCGATTAATCATATATTGACAGAATCACTATAACTGTTATAAAGTTATTATTAATTTGTAACAATTATCACCTCCTCTGACTCACAAGAAAAGATCGTTCTAACTTTTTTCATTTACTCTCACTTTCTTTTCGCACTCTTTGACACACACACAGAGCAAAACACAAGTTACTTCTTGTCCATTTCCGCACCAAGTTTGTACGCGAGAATCTTGTTCCAGTCCAGCTTGGAATGGGTCACGGGAAGTTGACGTCGCAGAGCCTAAAAAAACATACGCACACACACATACAATTTCGAGAGTGAGTGGCTTTTGAGTTGTATCGCCATTATTTTGCGCGCTACCTTAAATGTGGTGTCGGACATGACATTGTAGTTCTCATTGAGGGCCGTCTGGTAGTCATTCTCCTGCGTCTCCATCAGATCAACGACAGCGCGCGCAATGGCTTCGGGGTCGGAGGTCGCCGGGACTGCCCCTGAAACGTCCTTGCTTGACTGCAGCTGCACATTGCCGTCCTCGTAGTAGTGCACTTGGATCCGCATCACCCCCGTAATGCTCCCGCCGCTACCGTCCGCTCCAAACTTCACTGTCCACTACACACACAAACACATGCTCCTATTACACGCTTGCTCTCTCTATTACGTCTTTGTTTTATATATATACATATATATATATGATTTTGCTTCTCTCTAACACGTTGTCTCTCTCTCTCTCTGGCTCTCTCTTGTCTCTCTCTATCTATTCTCTTGTTCACTTACACTTGAGCGCCAACGGCCATTCCAAAAGTTCTTTGGGTTGAATTTGTGGTCTTCGAGACAGACAGTCAGTGTCACCTCGTCGCCACTGCTTTTGCCGTAGACCGTCAGGTTGCCCGCGGGGAAATGTGAAGTCAGGTACTTGGCAGCGGCAAAGTCCATTGCGAGTCTGGAGAGAAAGTATCAGGAGAGGAGCAAATGAGACGTGTCATGTGTGTGTGTGTGTGTGTGTGTGTGTGTGTGTGCGTGTGACAAGTGAGTGTACCGGAAAGGTTCGGATGTAGCATCACGCTCCTCCTCTTGAATGTCCGAGACGGCTTTGGTCAAGTGGTCAAAGGCAAACGACTTTCCTGACGTCGGGTCAAGAAATCGGCCCTCGCCAAGGTCTCCAACCTCTGTGATGAGTGTCTAAAGAAAACGAAGGAGACATAAGGAAAACAAGTTTTTGCCCTCTTGTGCGAACCTTGCGTTTTTCGCCTTCCATCTCGACGGGAGTGAACTGATCCCTGTTGTACCGTGCAAATGACTGGGCAGCACCCTCCTTGAGAAGCTCGTCGTTGCCGAGCAATACGCGAACGTCTACGCCACAGAAAAAACGATCAACACCGAAATTGCAGCACAACCGCAGCCGCAATCTCCACTCGAGAGGACACCCAGGGGCACTGGTGTGCATGTCGCGGCAGAGAGGGCGCCGAGAGAAGCCCAGAAGAGTGAGATTTCGGCTGAAAACGCAACGCAATCACAACAAGACGACAAAGGAAGGGCGCCACGCAAAACCACAGCGCCCAAATGCAAAGGGGTTGCGTGGATAGAGGCAGAGGTGCGTGGCACGGTGGTGTGAGAGAGAAGGTATTTTTTTTTATCAAAGAGACTTTTCTCAAACAGACAAACTGTAAAGTGAAAGAGAGAGAGAAAGAGAGAGAGAGAGCGCGCACAAAAGAGCGGCCAGACGGGAAAGTGTGGGCAAAGACAACACGGCGGGAAGAGCCAGGGAGTGCGGGAAGCACAGCACAACGAGAAAGTCGGTGATGAGAGAATAGAGAAAAAAAAAACGCTCAAGCTGATTTTGAGGGGAAACGTCTCGAGAAGAGCAGAAAGCGAAGCACAGGAGCGACACGGGCGATGGCTGGAGGGCCCCCTGGCAGCAACGCGTACCGTTGAAGACTTCGTTAAACTCGCCGGCGGGCGCATTTTTGATAAAGTCGCTGGCGATCTTGATCTTCTCCTCGTCGGGGATTTCTTGGTCGTAGTCGTCAGCCATGGTGGGTTAAGTAAGGGGAGGGGGGGGCGACTGAGCGAGAAAAGTAAAAGTGGATCAAAGAAAATATAATTAATAATAAATATTGAGAGTCACAAGTCACAACAAGTGAGTGACTTGACTGAAATTCTGTCAACTGACTGCGGTATCGACAACGGTGCGTCCTCCGCTTCCATACTGTTCTTCCACTGCTGCTAAGTTACAACATTCTCTGACAGGATACACGGCGCAAGGGATCCAGCTAGGAGTGTAGATACGAATGATCCGCCAGAGCCACACTGACTGAAGTACCTTGCATCATACATGAGACAGGAGAGTAACCCTCTCAGAGTCGTCAGCGAGTGATTCTTTTCCAATTTCAACTTATTCATCTTCATTTGAGATTTGATCGTTCCAAATAATTTTAAGAGGACCCCTTATAATCAAACAAGGTATGTCTTCATATTAATATTATTATTGATATTGGATTTGATTGAATTACTCTTGGTGCGATTCCAGAGTTAGCGTGTAATAATACTTCATTCAAGACGACACCTTCTGCACCGGTTGAAAGTAAATCATGTTGTTCTGCTCGTAGAGGACGGCAAGATGCGTTGTGTTGAGCATGTTGATGGCACTGTAGGCAAACGGACCGGGATCGAGCACGCGCAGAAGTTGATAGGACTGTCCGTCATCACTAAATATATATACATGAGTGTAAGAAATGACTGTGGTGCTGTTGAGGGTAACAGTACGTTGAGTAGTGGACAGTCCCGTTGATTCGAGAGACGGCATTGTCAGCGTTGGAGAGGTAGACAATACCCGTGGATGAATCTACAATGACACTGCCTTGACAGACCGGATCGAGAAGTTGCGGGACGTTCTCGGGAGAGGAGAAAAGAACACCGTCGTCATTGGAGAAGGACTGCGAGGCCCATAGGGAACAGAAGAGAGAGAGAGAGAGAGAGAGAGAGAGAGAGAGAGAGAGAGAGAGAGAGAGAGAGAGAGAGAGAGAGAGAGAGAGAGAGAGAGAGAGAC
>CALSCP010000157.1:0-43402 GCA_943704425.1 Ministeria vibrans ATCC 50519 | reverse complement strand
CTCTCTCTCTCTCTCTCTCTCTCTCTCTCTCTCTCTCTCTCTCTCTCTCTCTCTCTCTCTCTCTCTCTCTCTCTCTCTCTCTCTCTCTCTCTCTCTCTCTCTCTCGCTTAAACCTTGTTGACAAGAATGTTTTCGGGCTTCAAATCACGATGGCTCACGTTGTGTCTGTGAGTGTAGTCAAGCGCGTCGACAATTTGACGAAAGAGCGGACGGAACTTGGTCTCCGACAGAGGCTTCTTCGAAATGTAGAAGAAGAGCTCTTTGCCGTCGAAATACTCCATAATAAGGTAAACGCCGTTGGGACGGTTGCGGACTTCGTACAGTCGAATGACATTCGGGTGACATAGAAGCGTCAGAAAAGCCTAGGAATTGCGAAAGGCTCACAAAAAATGCGCAAATCCAACGCTGACGTACAATTTCTCTTCGCAAATTCTTCGCAAACGATTTGGAGCCTTCTTTTCGATGTACTACTTTCACAGCCACCTGCATGAACAGGAGAGGAAGACCGTGAATACACGCACAAAGGCCAGAGGGGCCGCTTGTCGTACTTTGTGACCGTCCTTAACATGTTCGCACAACAAAACGATGCCTGTGTGTCCCGATCCCAACTGAGACATGATCGTGTAGTCCGGCAGTGCCTCCTCATGGTCTTTCATTCCACTTATTGTCGACATGACGATGCAACAAAAAAAATGTTTAATGTAGTGACTAGTGAAAAAATTTGATCGGAGCGAACGATCATACCGGAAAAAAAATACTACTCGACTGCTCATACAGCAAACATATTACGATCGTCTATCAATTATCGATAATCAATTATTGGTGATCAACCCCCATCCATTTACTACACTGCAAGAGAAGACTACATGACCTTGTCGTAGACTCGCCCGTTGAAGGTACAACCCTTCATGGTACGCGTCACGTTCTGCTCAAACTGCTTCTTGTTGCTCGACAGCACCTGTGCCGCCTCTGCGTGTCCACCAACCCCCAGAAGAAAAAGAAAAAAACAGACGTGAGTGACTGGCGCAATGGCTTGTGTGTGCGTCGCGTCGCAACGCGTTCATACCTTTGTTGAGGGGATCGTCCGGATTCGGCTCGCTGAAGAGAAACTGAAGACCAAAGCAAATGGAGTTGATGGTGAGGACGGGTTTCCAGTCGTCACGCAAAATGTTCAGACACACATTGCCCTCCGTGTCGATGTTGGGATGGTAAATCTGCACAATTATATTAGTGGTTTGTCCTGTGCGTCCTCCGCTACCATACCGTCTGTGCACACTTGACTTTCGGCGGCTCATGCGGGTAGTTGCTGCTCACGTCAAAGTTGAATGTAAACTTGCCTCCATGGTAGTAGCCCTCCTCGGGCTTGATCTGCGAGACAAAACGCAAGAAGGGCGGGGTTAGGTGAGGGCGCTCTGAGAGAGACGCTGGACAATCCAACGAAGGACGTCAGTGCGCTGCTTACCACAAGTGTGAAGTGTAGTAAGTCGTCGGGATCAACCCAGTCGAGCTTGCACGTGGGTGGTAAGTGGAGGTCGCTGATGTCTAGAGGAGAGGGGGAGAGAGAGAGAGAGAGCGAGAGAGAAAGCGAAAGAGAGAGAGAGACGCGTCACAGAAAAGAAGAAGAAAAAGAAATTCAATACCTTTCTGCAATCGCAATTGTGCGGCGCTCGTCTTCTTGCCAGACCCGCCTTTGGACTGCTCGTCCTCTTTCTAAGAAGCGAAATGCACAGAGAAGGCGAAGGAACAGGTCAGAAGAACGGGTCGAACGCAACGCTTATCGGACTGTGTGCCGCGTCTCGACGGGACCGGGCCCAGTCCCGAGATGTCGGTCGTAAGGGTACACGCCGACGGCCATTGCAAGAACCCGCCCAGACGCCCTGGGAGAGGCACACACACACACACACACTTACCTGTTGTTTCAACGAGAAGATTTTAATCATGTTGAGGTGCACTAAATGCTATGGACACGTGAAGACAGAGCCCCAAATTCAAAGCTACAAGGCTGTACACAAGCGGTTGGGAATACAATTGAATATTTCAAACTTCCTTTTTCGCTCTTTCGGGTTGTCGCAAAATCAAATGGGCCAAATCGACAAATCGCCAATAGATCAGTTTTTGTAACCAACTTGAGCCCCTGTTCACACTTATGGAATCGGGTGGTTCTGAGAGTGTGCCAGCCACAGGCAACGGCTTCTCGGCGTCCGCAAATAACAAGGCAGCCGCTGCACGGATGACCCTGGAGCTCTTCTATGAAAACCTCCTGATGCAGTACAAGGATAGGCTGAAACGGTATGCTTCTGGCTTGACATGACCACTCCTTGCGTCACGTGTGCGTTCCGTGCGGTTGGGGTGGACGGGCACCAAGAGAGAGCGAGGGAACGACGCAAGAGAGCGAACTGTGCACTCGTCACTGCCCTGTCCTGCTCTGCCCAGCATCTCGCACCCCTTCTCCCCCCTGCATCCTTCTCTCTTCCATACACATATGTGTCGTAGCTGTGCGAGTCGTTCTCGTTCACATTTCCCTTGAGACAGACTTGAGGTTTTTTTTTTTGTTTCCCTGTTTTCACTCGAAGAAACGGAACGCAAGTCTCTCTGAGTCTCTCTCTCGCCCAGAGGCCACTGCACTTCTTTGGGTTGTCACTCCCCGCCCCTCTTGTTTCACCACGATACTCTTCCAGTCTCTTGGGATCTTCGTCTTTTTTTTTTTTTTTTTTTGTTCTTCTGAAATAATGATTATTTGTCACTTTCGAGCGGCGCATACACAACTCACACACACCGCTACTTCAATTAGAGAAACGCCGTGCTGGTGAGCCGATGCCAGAGCCTGTGCAGGTGACGCTGGTGCGCTCGACAGACCAGTCGCTGCTTGCGCGCGTCGGTACCGACGCTCACTTCTTCCTCAGCTTCATGCTGTCGCTCGTCTTCTCCTGGATCGGCTTCCTCGTCTCCTTCTGCATCATTCCCAACGTGGCCGGTCGCTGCGGTGGTCTTGCGGGACTCAGCATGAACATCATTGCGTCCACCGCTCTCATCGTTCACCGTGGTTACTTCACTAGCTGGGAAGGCGGCAAGGTACCACTACTAATAGTCAAAATCGCCACGACTCAAACATATATGCATTATGTTTCAGCTGCACGACGTGATTGTGCCTAAGAACATGCTGCCCTGGCTGTACGTCACTCTGGGCATGAGCTCTTTCTTCTTCCTCGTCGCCTTCGTCTCCTTCTCCCGTGCCAAGGCTGCTCTCCGTCGCGCCACAGAGTCCACTGTGTAGTCAGGCGTGTGACCATGACCGGAATTGGAAAAAGAAAGAGAAATTGAAAAAAAAACCCCCACCCCTTCATTTTGTCTCTCTGTCTCTCTGTCTCTCTTTCGCCTCTGCCTGATTAAAAAGATCGACTATGCGGTCGAACTCTGGTCGGCATCGTCGTCCTCGTCTTCCTCGGCACCCACAGTGCCCTCGGACGCGTCCACGACCTCTTCGCTAGTGCCCTTCTTAGTGGCCACATAGCGCTGTGCCACAAGCAGAGCGTTCATCCACCGCTCGCGCAGGTCCCAGTCGTCGCACGACATAAACTTGCAGCGGTCCTCGTACTCTTCTAGTACGTCCGCACGCCCCGAGGGCCATGCTCGCCCAGGCGCAGCCTCCCGCTCGCACTGCGCCTGCTTGATGCAAAAAAAGAACTTGCCAGGGGCCTTTTTGTACTGGCGCACATAGTAGAGAAGCGCCGTGCCATAGTTGAAGCAACCCAGTGCGGTCGCATTCGGTCGCTTGCTGAGGTCCTCCTTAAAGTAGTGAATACCATCGGGAAGCAGCTTGAAGTAGCGTTGCTTCCACGACTTGTTGTGCTTGCCACCCCCCTTGTTCATCATGCTTTCCATAGTGGGCATAGAGCTGCACGCTGCCATAGTCAAATCAAGCGGCACTACCGGCCGAACCTCCAGCTTGCACATGGCCGTGGGCATGTGTCGCGGCCAGCTGTTGACCACGTCGAGAACCTTCTCCTCGCCCGCGAGGCGTCGTTCAATCGGTGGCTCTGCCCACACCTCGTACACTCCCCAGCCGGCGCCCACCACCGGCTCCAGGTTTGCCTCCGCCTGAAAGCTATCCGATAGCTCGTCCACCGTCGTCATCGAGTTGACCGTGATCGCCTTGGCTCCATGCATGGGCTCATAGTACACCTCCACCGGCAACGACACCATGTTGGCCGCCTCCATTCGTCGAATCGCGTCTTGCATCAGGCGTTCCTTCTCATCCTCCGCAATCTTGGGCACAGCAATGTCCTCGTCCAGTATCGAATGCCGCATCGGATCTGCAAGCGGCGCAGTATCCTCGTCCTCCTCGCCTTCGCCGTCACCCGCCTCCCCTTCCTCCGCTTGCCCCTCGCTACCTCCTACTCCCCCTTCGGTCTCGTCCCCATCCGAAATCGCTTCGCTGCCTCTCTGATCGCCTCGTTCCTTCTGCACCTCCTTCAGCTCTCGCGCAAGCAAACTATGCCGTCTCGGTGGCAAGTGGGGCTTTGCTTTGGGCTGCACAGCGGCCTCCTCCTTCTCCTGCTCAGCAGCAGCAGCAGCAGCAGCAGCTTCTTCCTCTTCATCGTTGTTGTCGTCATCGTCGCTGCCCGGCTCACTCGAATCACCCTTCTTCTTGGCAGCAAACGCAGCGGCGGCTGCGGCCATTGCTGCACCTGCTGCAGTCGTCGTCGTGCCCACAATCTTGCCCTGTGTCGCAGCGCGCTTCATGGGCGCCACAGGAGTCGGCGTTGCCTTTGACGCCACAGCACCATCGTCTTGGTGACGCGGCGGTGGCTTGCGCGGTGCGACCACCGGCGACTTGACTCCACTCACGTCGTCTGTGTCAGCCTGCGGTGTCTCAGGTGTCGCCACGGGCACTACGGGTGCCGACGGTGCAACAGGCGTGCGAGGAACAGGTACCACAGGAGTCTTAGGAGGCTCTTTTCGCTTCACAGGCACTGGTTTGGCCGCGGCGGTCGGCGTCGCCTCGCTTGCTTCGGGCGCCTGTCGTGATGGCATGGGCGGTGGTGCTTTGCGCGGCGGCACCGTCGCAACGACTGACGGTGGAGCGGTGTTTGACACGAGCGCGCCGGTTGTGTCGGCCGCCGGCTCCTCTGTAGTGTGAGTGGATGGAATAGAAGTAGAGGTGGTAGATGTAGACGAAGCGGCTTCGGTGGCAACTTCGGTGGCACTAGTAGGGGTAAGTGTGGCATTGACGGGCTCAGTCGCCTGCTGCTCATGAGCGGGTGGCACAGCGCGCGCCGGTGGAGTGGGCTTTTTCGGTGGGGGCAACATAGGCTTCGGTGGTGGCGCCTTTGTTGGCTTTTGTACCTTGGTGTCGGTGGCACGCATCGGCGGCGGAGGTTTCGCTGCGGGTGTTGCCGTTTCAGTCGATGTTGAATCTTCGGTAGGTGTGGGCACATCGGGGCGAGGCACCGGAGGCTTAGCCGGCTTCTTGGGCGGAGGCACTGCCTTGGGCTTCTCCTCGGTAACCATGTCGGCAAGGGTCGGTCGAGGCACCGTCTCGGCGGACGTTGAGTGTGTTTCGGTCACGGGAATGCCACCCGCCGACGGGGTGGGCTTGGCCTTCTTGAGTGGCGCTGTAGTTTTCGTGTTAGGTGATCGCACGGGTGGCGGTGGCTTGGCGCTCTTTTTGGCCGGTGGTGCAGTAGCAGCGGAGGGAGTAGCAGCAACAGAAACGTCGGCAGCGGCAGCAATAGATACAGGTGGTGCCTTTGCCGTGATACTCTCCTCGAGACTCTGATTCCTCTCAAGCAAACGGGCCTTGCTCGTTTGCTTCTCCGTCTTGGCCTTCGTGATGGTTGACAATTCACTGTCGAGGTCGACCATGAGTGCATCAATGGCGTCAAAGCTAAAGGCAGTCGAGACGTCTTCAGCCTTGGGAGGTGCTGCGCGGGTCATGGTGGTCGGTCTCTCGGCGCCACTAGTAGGATCAATAGATGTGACCGGCGTGGCCACGGCCGCTGGCTTCGCCGGGGGTGCGCCCGTTGGCTTGGCTGGAGGTGCATTTGTAGGTTTGGCCGGTGGCGTCGCCGTCGGCTTTGATGGCGCTGGTGGCTGCACAACCGCCGGCGATGGATCAGCAGCGGGAGTAGCAGCAGCAGCAGCAGCAGCAACAGTTGATGCTACTGCAGGTGTTGCCGTCGTTGCTGGTGCAGAGGGTGCTCCTTTCGTCGCTACATGCAGAGAGAGACCAAAACAGTGGTGAATCGCAAACACAATACATTACACAAAACAAACAACACCAAAATAAGAAAAACATCATGCCCCTCAACCAAAGAAGCGTCACGTACTGCCTACATAGCAATGCAGGCACAAGCAATATCTCTCAAAAACGACCGAGCAAAAAAATAAAAAAAAAAATAAAAGAAAGACAATTCTGCGCAACACACAAGTCATCGCGACGCCCTCTGTCGCGCCGACAGGTCCTTAGCCATGCCCTTCTTCGGGATGGCTCGCAGCACAGCGCCATTACCAAGCGACAATGCGACTGAGCGGCGGATTCTTTTTTTTTTATCGACTCGCAAAAGTAAATTGGCAATTGCACAGTATATTCGACACAACCCCGCATCGCATCCGTGGTTTGGAGTAGCGGGGAGCAACGAAACGTCGGGAGGAGCAATGAAACAGGCGAAAACTCATCCTGAATCGACTGGGATGAGACTGAAGCGAAAAAAAAAAGCAGCTCTCTTTTTTTTTTTTTTTTTTTTTTTTTTTTTTCGCCGTTGTACGTACCAGCCATGAGGATCTTCTTTCGGTGGCCCACCATGGTGATGCCGATGTCGGTCAGGTCGTCCTTTTCGAGGCTCGGCACCATTGAGAAATCATAGCCATTCTCCACAAAGTTAGGGAGATACTGCTGCATTCCAATGGCCGTGAGCCACTGCTCCAGCTCGGCGTCACTCATGAGGATCACGCCAAAATGAGATTACTGCTTTGTTGAGCCAGGTAAATTAAATAATAGTTTATACTTTATAACGTCTTTAGTTATATTATATTATCCTATTCATTTTGACTACTTTCAAGCAACGACAGGGGGTCGCTGACTCAGAGGGAGGCAGAGAGCGGAGACGAGTTGAGTCACTTGAGTGTGAGTCAGACAAATGAGTAGTGAGGTGATCGGCCCCCTTCTTTATCCTGGTGGAGACTGCATGGGGCTCAGGGGGAGACTTCGGGGAGACGCACATCTACCGACTTCACACGAACCTATCATGTGATGGAAAGTTTTCTTTCTTATGATTTTCGCCTGTTAGTCTGTTACACAACTGTTTGCTAGGGATATTGGCTGTTGTGCACATAATATTAATAATACGTATTATTATAATAATTATTGTCAAAATAAGTATTAATAATTCAAATCATTTCAGGTGGATCGGCGGCAACGAACTTGAGGGAGGCGGCGAAGCAACACTTGTCGAGTGCGAGTCGGCAGTGACCGCCGAGGGGGACGCGGGTAGATCGGGTAGGGGATTGTCCATGCCTGAGCCGCGACGCACCACGACAGATCGAGGCTGGGTGGAGGCGAGCACTCGTTGTGCACTCTGATTGACAAGTGTGCCACGCGACGTTGCCGCTGCCAACTGCTGCTTCACATACTTCAGTCGAGCTTGTGCGGCACGCTCCTCACTTGAATGCAACTCATCAAAGTCCACTAGTGTACTACCACGCGACGCTCGTCGCGCACCAACCATGCTGTAGCCGTCTGTCTCGACCTGTTGAACTTCCTGCTGTTGCTCGTGCAACACATCAATGGTTTCAAAGGCACGTTGCTTCAGACTCGACTCGCGTCGCAATTGACGCTCCAACGTTCGCACTGATTGTTGCTTCTCGTGACGCAACAGTCGCGCCTCGTGCTCCGCGCGGCTCGTTGCCTCCGTGAGCTCCACCACTGCACCACGCTTCTCGTTGAGCTCAGCCAACAATTCATCCACATCGTAGTGCTCAATGGCCGAGTAGGTGGCAAGGCGCTCCTCGAGGCGTTCCCGTTCTTTCACGTGCGTTTCCTTCCACGCCATAAGCGCCAGTCGCTCGCGCTGCTCCCCCTCCAACGACCGTTCCAGCTTACCCACCTGGTCTTCAAGCTCACGGATGCGCCACGCCAGACTCGCCGTTTGGTCTTGCTGCGCTACCCGCTCGCTCCGTCCGCGCGTCTCCTCCTCCCACAGGTCACGCTGACAGCCGGTCAGGTCGTCCACGGCACTTGTTGTGCGCTTTGAGTAGCGCGTCGTCATGGCCATGCTCTTGAACTCGTTCATCACCTTCTTCTTTACCATGAGCGACCAAAGTGACGCCGTCAACTCCATCGCCTCCTTGGTCAGCAGCTCTTGTGTGCTGATCTCACCGTGCCGCTCGGCAATCTTGCGTTGTAACGCTCGCTTCGCCTCGGGCACTCCGCCGTCCTCCTCGACCATGGCCAGCGTCACAATCTCCTGAAGTACCTCCTCGCGTGTCTCACTCAGTGCCTCCACCACGTCATGATAAAGCGACGTGCGAAATTCTGCCAGGCGACTCTTGTACGTCACCGTAACCGCAGCCATGGACCGCACCAGCTGTTCGTACTCGAGACGCACCGCCCGTCTCACTTGCGCTCGCTCCGTCTCCCACAGTCGCTCGCGTTCTTCCGTGCGATGTCGCAGCACTGCGATCTCCCGCATGAGCTCACGCGCGCGCGCCAATCCTTCGCTCCGCATCAGATGTGTGCGTTGTATGCGCTCTTCCTCCAACACCGCTCTCAGCTGAGTCACGTTCCTCTCACGTGCCTCCACCAGTCGCTCCAAGTGTGTCACCCGCTCCCGCCACACCCCCTCTTGCTCGCGCCGATGTGTCTCGTTCAAACGCGCCACCGCCGCCCCCAAATCCAACACACAGTCATTCACATGGTCACGCGCAAACGTCACCGTTGCGCCGCTCGAGCCTGTCGCGGCCCCCGTCGTACTGCACTTAAGCTGCTTCTTTCCCTCTTGCTCTTCCTGCGCCCCGGCAAACAACCGCAACAGGAACGTCTGCACCAGCTCGGTATGAGTCCGATCAACACTATCGCCATCCGTCGTCGTGGGATAGTGCTCAAATGAGCCGCTTGTGGATTCAGCTGCAAGCTCAAGGTTGGTCGCCATTAGCGCTCGCTCGCGCACCAGTGTGTGCATTGCCTGTGCTACAAACCGTCGGAGGGCACCGTACGCAGCCACGACAAGCTGATTGTGCACCAGCGCCACCTGTTGTTGGCGTGCTGTCCACTCGCGCGACACATGAACAGCACTTGCGTGTGTCGTCGGAGCCACATTCGGAGCCACAGTCGAGGTCAATAGAGTATTGTACGCTGCAACGAAACTCGCGTGCGTCTCGGTTGCATACACATCGCGCTGCTTCAACACTGCCTCGGCCCATTGTTCTTTGGCGCGCTCGAGCGACAGTGCGTCGCGCAAAAAGGCTACTTGAACACGCGCAGCCTCGCGAGGCGTCGCGTACTCGTCAATTGCTTCGTCAATGAGTACCTCCTCAAGCATGAGTCGCACGCCGAGCACTTCTCCGTGCACATAGTTACGCTCAATGTCAGTCAACCCCACAATGCTCGCCCGAACATCCCGCTGAATGGCCACCACGTTGGCAAAGGGCACACTTGTTATGGATCCGTCGATCGCGGCCGTCGCCGAGCGTCGACTGTATTCTCGAGGAAACTGCTGTCGCCAGTGCACATTGATGTGCTCACCTTGGCTTCGCTGCCACCCGCGAATGTTGGAATAATGATCGCTGGAGGAGGAGGAGGAGGCGCCTTTCGATGGTGACACCGTCCCGGAATCCGTGGATGACGTCGACGCGGGAGTCTCCTTGAGCGATGGCTTTGTTGCAGTACCTGTCGCTCTATAGCTATAAGTGCTGTGGCCTCTACCACTGCGGCTGCTTGGCCCAAAAAAGGTCGCAAATGTGTGAGGCACAAGGTGCGCAAAGACAAGTTGGTCACGCATGAGAGCGGCACAACGCATGTCGTTGAGTGTCTCCAGCAGTTGCTCGAGGGTCAACGAGGCGTCGCCGGCAACAGTTGCAAACTGGTCGCGGGCTCGCTGGAGAGTCGCAAAACAGCTCTCGGTGACATCGTCGGTGGCATGGGCGTACTCGACGTCCGCGTGCCACACCCTCCTCTGACGCAGGCTGCCTTCGCCGAGCACTGCATTGAGAAGGGCGGACAGGGTGAGATCGTGCACGGCCGTTGTGGCCACAAGGGCCGCTCGCAGTGCACTGTGTTCGTGTGGCACGGCCGACGGAGAGCGCAGCATCAGACATGCATCACCAGGCTGCACCACAAACCAAGGGTTGCCGAGTCGTGTGCCGTCGCGTGACATGAGGGACAAATCAAAGAAAGGCGCGGTGGCACGCGCGTCATTCGCTTTGTCCGGGGACGGGTCATGTGCACGCACTACCTTATGTGTTTCGTCGAATCGTTGGTTGAGCACAAACACACGCGAGCAGGCAGAGGTGCCGTTGGTAGCGCGAGCGAGCAGGCGGCGCATCTGAACGCTGTTGATTTCGATTTGAACACGCGACGCCTCGCTCGTGGCGCAAGCCTGTACCTGACGCGCATACGAATGTACATAGGTAAGGCGCGTGGCAAGAACCAACGAGACACTGCTCCCAACGCCCGAGTTTGCTCGACGAAAATCCGTCAGGTGAAGCCGCAACGATCGCTCGCGCGCCCTCTGCTTCGGGTGTACGGCCGAGACAAAGAGGCGGCGTGCATCGCTCACATTAGACGAGAGCATGCGAACCCAAAGAATACAGTTTTCGCGTGTGACACTTGCCAATAGTCGTGCCTGGGCTACCTGCACACGAGCGGCCGCGCGGAGACACGCGATGCCGTTGGTCGATAGAGTGTGCTCGCGGAATTCATGAGGATCGTCAAAGCGAAAGGCACACGCCACAAATGGATCTAGCTCGTTGAGGGCGAGTGCTGCGCACGCGGACAGACTCGTAAAGGACGAGGCAGCGGCCGACGTGGGGGTAAACGACAAGCTCGACTGCGTGGCGGCACTTGTCGACACAGAGCCGGCATCATCATCGTCGTGGTCGTAGCCCTTGGATGTGTCGAGGGTCTCCGCATACAGTGCTAGTGGCACTGCATCATCGCAGCACAGTGTCGCACTTGCCTGCAACTGATACAGCGACGCAAGAAGTGACGATTCAAACATGGCGCCGGCGAGAAGTTCGCGCTGCACGAGCGCATCCACAAGTCGTACAAGGGATGCAACGTCGTGTGCCGGTGTCACCGCGGCAAGCGCGACGACAGGATCATCGACACACACAGTGGAAAGCAACTCGCGAGCCTGCGACACGCTGGTCGTGGCTGTTGTGTCAAGCTGGGTGAGCGCGAGAGCCGTTGTGGCAGTCGGAAGTTGCGTTGTATCGGCCATCGAGTGAGCACTCCACATATCTAGGAGTCGCTGGAGTACATTGAGTTCGAGACGCAGTTCATCTACAACGGTGCGAATCGAATGTGGATGCGCCACTTGAGCTTCGGCTGATGTTGTCGCTGCTGAAACAGCAGCCGCAGCAGCAGCAGCCGTTTGAACATGTTCCCACGTGAGAAACCTGTCAAAACACAGCTGCAGCTGAGTGTCGAGCTGTGCCAGGAGGCCGAGTGTCGCAGAAAACTCCAGCAAGAATGGCTCGGGCAGAGGCAAAGCGGTGTGCTCGTCGACAATGTGGTCCAAGTGATCGGGTCTGTCGAGATGTTCCGCGTGGGGACGCTGAGTGATGCGACAGACACGCACAATGGCTGGCGGACAGCCCATGCCCACCGAGTTGCGCACCTGCTCTGCCGTGGGAGTGTACGACAGCTCTGTGAGGTCTGCCGAGCGGACCGACTGCTCGGCGTCGCCCGTTGTTGTGAGACTAAAAGTGCTTGAGGGGCTGGCATGGGTGCGCACGAGAAAGGCACGACTCTCGGCGACAAGACGTGTGTAGAGCAACGAGGCGAGCTCGCGGTGGAGTGCCAGCGCGCGCGTCTCACTCTCGTACGACGGTACAAAGTCGTCGGAGGCGAGATCGAGACGAGGGCGTCGGTCGAGTGCGTTGACAATACACTGGGTGAGCTCGACGCGTTGCGGGCCCTGCGAAATGTGCTCGTGCGCGCTCAAGTAGACATCAACAAGACGTCGCTTGGCCGTGAGGAATTCTGATTCGCTGCGCCACAAGCGATGGAGCACCTCGGCACGATCGTGCACAGTCTTGGGCTCGCGCGTGCACCGCTCGTGAAGATACCACGAGGCGACGGAGAGGAGCTCGTGAGTAAGCCGACGGTATTCGTCGAGAGCACTCTGGTGCACAATTGACTCGCCAGTGGACCCATCCAACACAAGCAGCCGCTTTGCAGTCGTGTCCCACCGATGGAAGTCTGCGCGCCGCGACTGACTTTCTTCAGCTGGCCTACGGTCAGCAGTGAACAGTGGTGTCGACGTTGCAGCGACGGTTCGACGCACCGATTCAAAGTAGTTGAGTGTGTCGCGACAGAGCTGCTGATGAGCACGCGTCTCGATGTAGCGCAGATGAGCACGCGCAAGCATCAGCTGGGCACGAGGCGTGTGTGTACCACCGCTCGACGGTGCTGCGTTTGATACGCCAGAACTTAACTTGCGGGCAACAACGGAGGAGCCGGCGCCAGCTGCAAGATGGGAAAGGAGAGCTTGGTGGGATGCGCGAATGGGATCGTCGTCGTCTGAGTCATCACTCTGCGCCTCAGCGGTACCGGTCGCATTTCCCGCGCTCTTACGACCGTGCCGTCTCTTCTTCTCCTGCTCTCTCTGCTGCTGCTCTCCGTCAAGGATGTTTGCAAGAAACGATTCGGTGGCGTCACGCAGGCGCAGTCGCACTGCATCTGCGTCAGTCAGGTCCAAGAGCGACGCGTGTAGCCGCAGCGTCTCGTCAATGGCCGACGATGAGAAGCGCGCGAGGGCGTCTGTCTGGGCCAGCACAGCGGCACTCTGGCGCGCACGCACGGTCACAGTGGCCATCCATTGAGCTGACGGCACTGTAACGCCCACAATAGAGTCGGGCATGGACGATTTACAATGGTCATCCAGCAGCTGCGAGGCATAGTGACCAAACTCGGTGTGCATTGGTAGCTGCGACTGGCGCTCGTCCAGCGGCTCCACCTCGATTCCAAAGCCCACAAGCATTGCCGCGACGTCACTTTGCAAGTTGCAGAGCACCGGATCCATCTTGGCGGGTGCATCGCCCAGGTTCTTGTGCACGAGAGGAGAGGTCGACTTCATGCGCGAGCCCGCGCCCAGTTTGGATGCGGCCCCCTTGCGTGTGCTGGAGTTACCGTACTGGTGTGAGGCACGTGACGAAGGGTTCCATGAGGCACGTGAATGGAGCGAGGAGACACCACTGATGGATGAGGAGGCATAACCGTAGGCAGCAAAGTGACTGTTGCCATTGCGGCTACTCATGCCGCCCAGGGCGCCCAGTTTGTCTTCTTCGGTGCCGTAGACGGCATCTGAAGACTCACGAGGCGCAAGCGAGATGCCGTGAGTGAGCGCCGCAGTGTCAAAGAGACGGAAGAAATTGCGTATGTGACGCTCGGTCGCATTGCAATAAATGATGTGACGCACGTACAGAGCAATATCGTCGGGGAGCACGCGTGCGCTGCTGCTGCTGCTGCTGCTGCTGCTTGCGTCGCTGGCGCACTCAACGAGACGCGTTACATCGTTGCCCTCGTGCACAATCCACTGCGAGAGTCTTTCGTGAAGCACTTGACGATCGTCACCCGTGAGACGTGCCGCCTGGCACTGAGCCACGTGGAAGAGGCGGTCGCGACGCGCCATGGCGTCCTCGGCTTCGTCCACAAGCATGGCACATCGTTCGTGATAGGCGTCTCCCAGTCGCTTTGCCATGTCTCCATCGTTGCAGTAGCGTGCCCAACGCTCCTGCAACATCTCAAGCTGTGTTGCAAGGTCGTGGACGCGTTGGGTGTAAAAGTCAAGCAGTGTCAGAGCGAGGGCATCTTCCGAGAGAGCCTTCGAGTCGTCCTTTGCCTGTTCGTCGCCACTGGCGTCGTCCACGTTGACAACAGGCGCCACTTGAGGGGGCACATCAATGGTCAGACGGTGCTTGACAGTGTTGGTGACGTGACGTTCGCACGACGCCAATAATGGCATCTTAATATAAGAAGAGGGTGTTAGTTAAAACTATCGAATGTGGTCCCTTCGTTCGTTGTTCACCTTGGGGACTTTTGTGACGGCTGCTGCAGGGTGGGGCGGCGCACAAGGCAAAGCGCGTTGCAGATCAAAGTCGGCAAGCTCTTTGACGAGACGTGCTTTTGCAGTGGCATCACTTGATTGACTTGGATGCTGCGCCGTCGAAGAATTCGAAGACGACGCCTCACGTCCGACGTTTGACTCGGCAACAGCGCGCACATCCCGCTCGATAGTGGTACGTCTCACCGACTCGGTGTACTGACTGAGCATTTGGACTGTCCTAAGCGCAATACACGAGAGAACGTCGGTTGTCAAGGGGTTGTCAAGGTGACGGACGCGGAAAGAAAAATTGTGCGTGAAAAGCCGCACACGCTCAACGTCGCTTGCTTTGACAATGTGCCAATTAACAATAATTTACATTAATGCATGTTCACGATGGCACAGCGGCAATATCGTACCTCTACTCACCAAATGAAAATAAACTAAAAAACAGTAAAAATATATTTCTAATAATTAATATTAATTGTCGATGAGCGAACGGAGCGACGACGATGGACATTGTGAGCTAATGGCGGTTGAGGAACAGCAAGCGAGAAGATCCGTGACGAATCTGCTATTTGAGGACGATCACTGGCCGAGTTCCGACGACGAATATTCAGAGCCAAGTGTGTACGATCCCGGGGTCACTCTGCCATTGGACACCACGCAGGATGATCCTTTATCGCTATCGCCCGTCTCGTCCGAGGTTGGCGTCGTTGGAAGTGCTTTTGTCGATGGCATCTTACGGAACGAGTCGAATCGCTTGCAACGCCTCCACGACGAACAGCGACTTGCCACGACCACTGCAGAGGGTCCATTGACCGAAAGCATGTCACAGGTATCATGTGGCAGCTATGCGCCATCGATTGACGACCGCGGTATGGCGAGATGTGCATTGAAAATATTCAAAAAATAAGACACGTCTCATTATTTTCGAAACAGGCACTCGAGAACAACTGGAGCGCACCTGCGAACTGCTGCGCATCCGAGTGAGCGCGCTTCAGGAGCTATTGCATCATGCAGACGTGCGACAGCCGATAGGTGAGCGAACGCTGGGGGAGCAGTGGCGTGCCAAGGCGTACGAGCTCATTGTGAAGCGTCGTTGCGAAGTGCATGAGCTTGAGACGGCCAATCGAGTGCTTGCGGGCGAACTCCGTGCGGCCCGTCGAGACGTTGCGTACGAACAGGGAGTGTCGCGAGCACGAGGAGTCCAGGTGACGGATTTGCAGGCACGTGCGGAGTTGGCTGAGACCGAGCAGGCTCGCATAGGCGAGGCACTCCGAAGTGAACGGGAGCAGGCACGCGAGGCGGACTCACAGGCGACACAGTGGCGCTTGACAGCCCTAGCAAATGCTCGTGCTCTACAAGATATGGTCAGCGGACACAAACAGACCGTGGCACACCTGTTTGCGCAGGTTGCGGATGCGTGTGGTGCTGCGTCGCGACGAGTTGCCACGGCGGACGCGCGTGTGCGTCTTGTGCATTCGCTGTGGACAGACCGTCAGGCGGACGTGGCGCAAGAGCTTGCATCTTTACGACGCCTTGTTGCGGCGTTGCCATTGGAAAGTGCTGAGGCACAGGCGTCGGAGGGGGCGTGGCGTGAGGTGGATGGTGGAGGGGACGCAGTGGACGCGGGGAGTCGCATTGCGGATGCGCTGTTGCAGCCGGGGCTGGTGCGGCACAAGGACGACGAAGATGTAGTGGGGTTGTTGCAGCGAGCGGTGGCACATTGTCGCAATCGTGTGGTGCACATGCGACAGAGTGTGGCGCAACGGGACGCGCGAGTGGAGGAGATGCAGCGCGACTGTGTGGCAGTGCGAGCGCAGTTGCGCGCCATTCAGGAGCGTTTTGTCCTGGAGCGAGCCAAGTGGGAATCGAGTGAACGTACGCTGCGCGAGGAAACAACGGAGAAGCTGGCGGCACGCGATGCGACCCTGACCGAGCTACGGGCGCAGCAGGTGCAGTTGCAGATGGAGGCGGACGGGGCGCAGCGCGAGCGGGCTGTCGCCATTGTGCGGTTGGAGGAGGCGCAACGCAACCACGCTGAGATGGTACGCCATCTTACGGAGAAGAATGATGCGGCGCGAGGGGCTCTTGAGAAGCGATGCAACGAGAACGAACGTCGTCTGGTTGAGCTGGAGCGCGAGCGCGATTTGTTGTTGGCTACGCTGCGGGTGCGAGTGCCCGAGGCGAGCGAACCACCGCCGCAAGGTCTAACGCAAGAGGGGAAAGCACGTCAAGGGGCAAGGCATGGACGCAGCAGCAGCAGTGGTGGTGGCCGGAGTGCACCCCGTCGATTGCCAGCTACAGACGAGTCGAGGAATGCAAATGTCGAGTTGGCCAGAGAAAGCGATCAGCTGGCGCGACTCGTCGCTGAGTTTCAGGTGATGCAACAGCAACAGCAACAGCAACATCAGTCGGTGTAACATTGTACAGTAGCAATAAGTATTTATTATTACAATCTATCTGCGGTTGAGTCCAAGGATGCATGCATGGGCATGCGGGGGCTACTCGGCGTCCGGCTCTGGCTCGCGGCGAGAGAGCGGCTGGAATCGGGCACGGAGAGCCTCGTCAAACACATACATGCCACCGACCGAGCCCACGGCCACTGCAAACACAAACGAGAGGGCGCCTACACGGAAGCTGTGCGAGAGAGGCGAGGAGGAGGGGCAGAGGAGGAGGAGGAGTCAAATCGAGACAGACAGACACACAGGACACAATTGCACAGACCTGCGCATTGAATTGGACCAAGGCCGATGATCACGTATTATTACAAGTTACACCCGAGCGTAACGTGGGGGCAACAAGAGGTAATAACAAACTAATTACTAATAGAGGAAAAGTCAAAAGTCACGAAAAGATTGGAACTTGAAATTTTTATTTTACTGATCATTGAAGTTTCTCATTAATCAAGCGAGGTAGCGGCCAGTGTGATCTTGATCTGCCATGGACGTCCCCGTTGAAGAGATCCAGCAGGCGTTGGCTCCCTTCCTGGCGACGCAGCAGGCCCCGCCGGCCGTTGCGCGCGTCTGCCTGCAGCTTCTGCAGAACGGCAGCACGGCGGAGAAGGCAGCCGAGCGTCTGCGGCCCCTCCTCAAAGACAAAACCTCTGCGTTTGTCAGTGCACTGATGCGAGAGAAGCGACTGATTATGGTACGCAAAGGGAGAGTGTCGCTCCTTTTTCAAACCCCTTTCTCTTCTCTCTCTCTTCTCTCTTTATCTTCCGCAGTCCTCAATTGCTCTCAGACAGTTCGACGCACCGAAGCGACCAGCCGATTCTGCTGCTATCCTCAGCGAACGGGTATGCGATGGTCTTTTTTAATAATAATATTTCAGCCATCGATCGTCGCTCACTCGTTTCGCTCTTTTTCTCCTCTCTTCTCAGCCCGCAAAGCGATCCCGTTTCGACGCGGCCCCAGCTGCACCTTCACTTGCTGCAGCGACCACGGCCGCGCCCCCACCGGCGCTTGCTGTGCCCGCTGGTGCTGGAGTGGACAAGGACGCAGTCAAGGCCATGGTGGCCAATGCGAAGCGCATGCTCGAGGAGCGCGCTCGGAAACAGCGCGAAGAGACCCAGCCGGTGGTTGCTCCGCAAGTGATCCCGACAGCAATGCTTGCGGGCCAGCGAAGCACCCAGGACCGGCAAGGGCAAGAGCGACTGGTAGCGCAACTGGCGTCTTTGTCGTCGGCACCTGACGCGGCCACGGCCAAGGCGGCCGCCGAGGCTGCCATGCCTCAGCGCAAACCCGAGCTGCAAGCCAATCTGCGCGCACAGCGAGCCACCAAAATGGCTATGGCAGACCCGGCAGAGACAGCCATGCAGCCCGACAACCCTTACTTTGACCACAAGCTGCAGGGGGCACAGGGGGGCGGCGCACGACGAGCTAAGCGCGCCTTTCAGTTTCACGAGAAGGGCAAGTTTGAGCAACAGGCACAGATGCAACGCACACGCGCCCAACTTGAAGCGCTACAAGCCAAAATTGCGCAAGCAGCGAAAACATCCAACGTGAGCGCGGCAACGCGTCTGGCGCTGCTGGCACCCGAGCGAGCTGTCGACGAGGACGAAAAGGTGCCCGACATGGAGTGGTGGGACCTGGCAGTGCTCCCGGAGGGTACCGAGGGATACAGTGCAGGGCCCGTCGACCCACTCACCCTGCGCGGCATCACGCATCTTATTGAGCATCCTGTGCAGGTCGCACCGGCCGGCCAGCCTACGACTGTCCCGCAGATGCCCCTATTTCTCACGGCCAAGGAGACCAAAAAGTACATATGCATCTCGTGTGTGAAGGCACCCTCACCCTATTCACACACACACATACAACACATCTTTTGTATGTAGATTGAGGAAGCAGCGACGACAAGAGCGCCTAAAGGAGGAGCAAGAGCGAGTGCAGTTTGGGTATGAGATTGCGCCATCTGACCGTCTGACGCTGCGCAACATGATGTCGGCCAAGGGCAAGGAGGCGGTCATGGACCCCACGTCTATTGAGCTTTCTGTTCGCAATCAAATGGCCGAGCGCCTCAGGAAACACGAACAGGGTAGGCCATGATACTCTCTTACAGTGTAGTGTGCTTGTGTGTCATTATATCGTTGATTTTTTTTTTGAATTGTAGCCAATGCGGACCGGAAACTGACGGACGAGGAGCGCAAAGCCAAAGCACGACGCAAGCTCACGGAAGATACATCACTTATGGTTCATGTCGCAATTTACCGGTAAGACAGAGCATACAGAGAGAGAGAGAGAGAGAGAGGCGATTGTTCCTGCTGTGACTGTATCTCACTCTCTTTTTAAATAATATTGTAATGTAGAGTTCTTGATCTGAGCAACGCACAAAAGAAGTTTAAAGTGGACAAGAACGCAGAGCAGCTAAATTTGACGGGGTGTGTGATTCTGCATGGAGATGTGAATGTCATTGTGGTCGAGGGAGGGCCGAAGCAGCTCAAGAAGTACAAGCACCTGCTGCTCACGCGCATTGACTGGGAGGTATGACTACAACATTCTTGTTGCGTATGTGTGTGTGTGTGTGTCTGTCTATGAAGAAGAGATATGTCAGTGTTTCACTTTTACTGTGTGAAACAGAGGTGTTCGCCCCCGGAATATGAACATGGTCGTGATTTTTTTTTTTTTTTTTTTTTTTTTTTTTTTTTTTGATAGGAGGATAATGTGGAAAGCAGCACACTGGCGGGGGCGGCCAACGCAGATAACGACGAGCCGCGCGCAAATGCATGCTTCCTTGTCTGGGAGGTACACACACAAAACACACGCGAAGCGCGCACACGCACAAATCACCTATTCGATAATAGAAAGGACAACTACAATTGCACTCTCTCTATCACTTTTGTGTCTTTCTCCTTCTTTTACATACACTTTTTTTTCTCTCTCTCACATACACATACAACTCACACAATCAACACACGACACCCCTGACTCCCCTTCCCTCCTCCCTCTAGGGCGTCGTCACCGCCCGCCAGTTCCAAGGGTTCAAGACGCGTCGCTGTGCGACTGAGATGGCTGCCCGGGACGTCCTCCGCGCCGCAAACGTCGACCAGTACTGGGATATGGCTCTCTCCCACACTGTCTCTCACCCAGACGATTAACCAAAACAAAAGTTCTCTTTTCTGTACACCATGAAATCTTTCAAAAAATTCGATCTCAAAAAAAAAAAGGGTTTGTGTATTGTTTTGTTTGACAAGAGAACCCTTCCGTGATTTGTGCCAAATCGGAACACACACAAAATCTAAAACAAAAAACAATTGTTATTATTGAGCAAAAAAAAAGAAACGTAAGAAACAATATTGGACACAAAAAATAGAATCAGACACCCATTTATGCAGCAGTGGGACACTGGCACGCCGATGCGCACCAGGCCCAAATCAGACGGCACTTCCTATTGTATTTCGGGTTTGGAATCATCCTTTCCACTCGCAACTCAAACACACACTTCTCTCATAACAACAATGTGTCTCTCACATCCTTTCTTCTTTCTGCCTCACCTATCTATTTCTAGGGCCTTCGCTTTGATATGCGTATGCTGTCTATATCCATATCTACACATTGCTTGAATGAGTCACACACATACACGACAAGAGAATAAAAACAAACACAAAACGGAACAGTTGAATCATCGATGAACCGAACAACATTTTTCTCAACATAAAATAATTTTGAAAAGTTTAGCGCTTTCTAATCACTTCCAACTGACACACATTTCTATAAATCTCGCTCAAAAAACAAAAATGTACCTGATTATAGAATCAAAGACGGTCGTCGCAAGCACACAAGAGAGAAACGGAATCTGAAAGACAAAGCGACGTGTGAGCCAAGTCAACGAGATATTGCGCACATGAGACACACAACATGACAGGACTCAGAAGAATGACATTCAACATTGAAATAGATGCCACGGGTTTGTACTTTTGGGATGTGGCTTCTCTGTCCGCCCGTCATTACACTTTCCTCATAGTTTTTAATTTGCACACTCACAACACGAACACAAACATTCTAACAAATGGGCCATTGCTTACCGTCCTCTCCTCCAATCGATGTGGCGCACAGACCAGCACGACCGACTCCTGAGCACACAAACACAGAAACGGATGAGAAGCGACAAGACACAACGAGACACAACACAAAGGACCACTCAAAGCAAAACTCAGGGTTAAAAAGCTCAGACAAATCAGCACACGACGATTCTTGTTGAGTCGCCACTAAGCGTTGGATTTGTAGGATGTTCATCAGCGTTCTTGGGCGTGTCGTGTCGTGCGCGTCGGATACAACAAAGCACAACGCAAAAAAGGCAAAAAAAAAAAAAAAAAAAAAAAAAGGAGGTGTAAAACGACTCTGAGAAGACGCCAAGGGTTCATTGGTTGCTGGGACACGCCCGTGGACAGGCATTGCTCTGTGATGGCGCCGCCAGATGCGCGCCCCAGGGCCTGTGCACCGCTAGGGCCGTCTCTTGCCACTTCGTCAGCCGTCACCGCTTTCCCACCCGTCTCTCCTTCCCTCGTTTCCCTCGCCCTCCCTCGCTTTCCCCATCCACACTACCGTGTTCACGGCTCCCCTCCCCTCCGCACCCCCTTACATGCCTCTTCTTCCAGCCTCTTCTTCTTTTTTTTTTCTTTTTTTTGGAACATAAACCTCTGTGATTTCCACTAACCTCTTCTCTCTCTCTCTCTCTCTCTCTCTCTCTCTCTCTCTCTCTCTCTCTCTCTCTCTCTCTCTCTCTCTCTCTTTCCTCTACGCAGTGGCTGACGCAAAAGTAAATGCCCTCAAGCAAGAGGCGGAAGCGCTGCAGAACAAGCGAAGGGACGTGCAAGCTTCAGCAGCCGTAAGCAAATCGTCTTTTGCGTCATTCCCTAACCCCAACCCCATACACTCTCTCAACAACCCACCGCCCTCTCCGTCTTCGTGCTTGTCTTCTCCCCTTGCTCCCTCCCTCCTGTCTCTCTCTCTCTCGCGCGCGCACACTCAATAGATCGAATCGATATGTTTCTTCCATTCTCTCCTTCTCAACCTTTCCTGCCCCTTACGTCTCCCTTGACCATGTGCACTCTCGCTTGTAATGTCAACCCACCAATTTCCTGCCTGTTTTTGCCTGTCCCATCGAATAATGTTCTTGTGGAATTTTTTTTCTTCCTTCTTCTCATCGCCCTTTTGCTATTATAGGACACCAACCTCGCCCAGACATGTGGCGATCTTCCCGACACAGGCCGCGTTGTGATGCGACAAGCACGGAACTTGAAGGTAAGCAAAGCGAACGAGAGAGAGAGCGTCTTTTTTTAACCTGTGCGGTTTTCCTCCTTTGTTTCCCACAGGGCCACTTGTCAAAAATCTACTCCATGCATTGGGCAAACGACAGTCGACACATCGTCAGTGCATCACAGGATGGTAAATTGATCGTCTGGGATGCGTACACTACAAACAAAGGTAAAAGTGGCTTTTTTTGTTTTTTTTTTGTTCTCTTGTTTGCTCTTAACGTTCTTTCTTCTCCTCTCCTGCAGTGCACGCAATTCCATTGACATCATCATGGGTAATGACGTGTGCATATGCACCGTCAGGTAATTATGTGGCGTGCGGCGGCCTCGACAACAACTGCTCCGTGTACAGTCTGACCTCGCAACAGGGCAACTTCAAGGCACACCACGTTCTCAAGGGCCACACCGGCTATCTGTCGTGCTGCCGCTTTGTTTCCGACGACACCATGATCACGTCGTCGGGCGATAGCACCTGCGGTGTGTGGGACATCAACCAGGAGGTGTGCAAGTCGCGTCTCGAGGGCCACACAGCCGATGTCATGTCCATTGCCGTCAACGAGTCCAACCCCAACCTCTTCGTCTCCGCCTCATGTGACCATGTCGCAAAGGTCTGGGACGTGCGCTCCGGCAAGTCAGTTCAGTCATTCTTCGGCCACACTGGTGACATCAACAGTGTTGCCTGGTTCCCCAACTATCAGGTAAGATGACCTTTTCTTTCATCTTAAATCTCCTTTTTTTATTTCTCACTCTTTCTCCCCTTCGCTGTCTGTATTTCATTAGTCATTTGGAACTGGCTCGGATGACGGCTCAGTGAAGATCTTTGACATGCGATCGGACAACGAAGTGGCCAACCTGGCCTTGAGCGACGAAGTGGGCATTACGTCAATTGCATTCAGCAAGTCGGGGCGACTCCTCTTTGCCGGCTACGACAACAACGTCGTGCGCATCTGGGATGCCGTCAAGGGCGTCGACGTCGGCATTCTCGACGGCCATCAGTCTCGTGTCGCCTGCCTTGGTGTCAGCAAGGACGGCCTTGCTCTCTGCACCGGCTCTTGGGATGCCACCCTCAAAATCTGGAACTAAAAAATCTTTCTGCCTTGTGTGTCGTTTTTTTTTCTTTTTGTTTTGTTGTTTTCTTCTTTTTGTTTGATGTTTCCTCCTCCCCTCCCCCTTTAAAAGTGTGTTTAGCGAGAGAGAGAGATTATAAGTTTGATTAAACAACAAAATAATTCGTACAATTTTTATAATAATAATTATAGAATTATATTTGCCTTCCCACTCTGACAGTTCCTCTAAAGAGATTGTTTTATTTGATACTTATGACTGTATAATTTATAGTGCACGCTACAGAATATGATGTCTATTTTAAAAAAAGCGATCACGTCATTCGGAAAACGAAACCTAATCGAACTTGAACTTCACTAATTTTTTTCCTTCCTTCTGCATTTTTGGTAAAACAATGCTTCGCTTAGCATCGAGCCGCCTTGGCTTGATGCCAGGACGATTGATAAAGCCACCAGGGGGCGCGGGGGGGCGCACGCTGATGACGGGGGCGGGTGGGGGCGGAATGCGAACGCTGATCATGCGCACGGGGTTTCTGGGCGTTGCGGTGGTGACGTCGGGCGCCGCCTACCTGTCGGCACAGCTCAGCCAGTATCCCAACATGGCTGACGCGGCAGACCGTCTCTACGGAATGCGCGACGCGGCTCTTGCGCGGCTGCACGACTTGACGGGTCGCGCCATCGAGTCGACTTCGACCTCGTCTTTGCCGCCGTCGCAGCCGCCCCCGCCGCCTCGTCACCGTGCCCTCGAGCCCATGCCGGGAACAGTGGCGGCGGACGAAGGCACCAAGGACGACGACGACGACGTCGAGGCGCAACATCGCCAAGACGAAGACGAGGCGACGCGTCTGCAAGAGGAGCTGTTGCGCACCGAGGCAGACGACGCACGGCGCGAAAGTGCCCATTGGAAGTCGGAGAATGAGAAGCTCATGGCAGAGCTCTTGAGACTGCGTCGCAAACTGCAGCAGGACGGGGCGGGCGGACGCCGGTCGGGCGCCGCCGGTTCGCTCCTCAGCGAATACAGCGACATTCTCGACTTGTTGTCACAAGCGAGCGCTGAGTATCGCGTACAGGAGCATTTGCCACGCGTCGTAGTCGTCGGCGACCAGTCGGCCGGCAAGACCTCGGTGCTCGAGGTGATGACGGGCGCACGCGTGTTCCCGCGCGGTGGCGGCGAAATGATGACACGCGCGCCAGTGCAGGTGATGCTCGAGGAAGGGCCGGAGCGCCTGGCGTGGATCGGTACGCAACGCTACGAGATCAGCAAGGAGACCGAGCTGGAGCGACTGCGCACCGACATCAAAGAGCTCATGTGGAAGAGCGCAGAGCGTGCTGGGGGCGCTATTAGCACAGAGACCATCTCGCTGTCGGTGCAGGGGCCTGGGCTGCGTCGTGTGGTGCTAGTCGATCTACCGGGCGTCATTGCAGCGCCCACGCGCAGCATGCCGGCGTCGACCAAGCGCGAAATTGAAGAGATGTGCCGCACACATATGAGCAACCCAAACGCACTCATTTTGTGTGTGCAGGACGGGTCGACGGACGCCGAACGCAGCAACGCAGCCGACGTGGTGCGCACGGCCGACCCGGACGGCACACGCACCATTGTCGTGCTGACCAAGGTGGACGTGGCCGAGCAGCAGATGCGCGAAGAGCGCGTGGCGGAGATTATGAAGGGCAACGTGTTCAACCTCAATGCACTCGCGTACTTTGCCGTGGTTGCGGGCACTGCGTCGCCCGACGATAACAGCATTGAGGCGATTAAACGCCATGAGAACGACTTCTTCCGTCAGAGCAAGCTGGTGCGCCACGGACACATCCGACACGACCAGCGCTCGACGCGCGCCCTTGCCTCGCGCATCGATCATGAGTTCTGGCGCTTGGTGCGCGTGTCGGTGCGCGAGGAGGCTGTGCGCATCCAGCGCGAACTGGACCTGCGCGAGAGCGAGTGGAAGTCGACTTTCAAAGGCGCGCCCGAGTCGCGTGATACTCTCTACCAGCGCTTTCAGCATCGTGTCCTGGACGCACTGCAGGCGTCGGCGCGCACCACCTCACCGCGTGCTGTCGAGGAGACGGTCCTTGCGCACCTGTGGGGTTCGGTGGGCGATACGCTGCTGCACGAAGTGTACATGAGTGCCGCAGGTGACGCGACCTTCTCGTCGACCACCTCCGGTGGGGTCACTTCCAATGTGGTGTCGCCCATGACGTTTGCTACGCACTCGCAGCGCCGCCTGCGCGAGTGGAACGACCTTGGAGGACTGTCGCGCACCTGCGTGCATGTGGGGCTGCGTGTGCTTCTTGACGGGTTCCACCGGGAGCTAGTCGACAGTCTGGGGGCGTGGGGCGAGGCGGGTGCGGTGCTCAAGGACGTGTGTGCGTATGTGGAGACGGAGTGTGCGCGCGACCGCGACTGGCCTCCCTCGGCCGTGGCCAGTCTGGCAGCGCGAGTGGGCGACACATTTCGCGATGTACCGCTTGACGGCCGCGCATGGGACGACGCGTGTGCGTTCCAACTGGAGCGCATGCACGCACAAGCGCAAGCGCACGCCGAGCAACTTCAGCAGGTCCTGGGACCCACGGGTGTGTGGCAGTGCTGGGTCAAGTGGCGCTCGCCGACGCCTGTGCAGAGACGCGCCCAGCGTATTCACGAGGAGCTGCAGCATCTCATAAATGCGACGCCTGCGGGATCACTACCCCCGGCGCGTCTGTCGGCGACGCAGCGCACGGCGGTGCGTGAGAATCTTGTGCAGCGACGGGGCGTGTCGTTTGACGATGAGGACGGGACGGGCACCAGCAAGACGGAAATTGAGCAGGTGTACGAGGCAATGTACGCCGAGGAGTTTGCCAAGCGGAGTGCAGAGGCAGCAAGGTTCTGCCGGGGCAAACAGGGCACGACAGCAGGGGAGCGCAAGGGCGCCGCTAATGGGCTCGAATGCGAGGACGTCGTGCTCTTCTGGCGCATCCAGAGTGGTCTGCGCGCCGCCAGCAACTCGGTGCGGATGCAGCTGGAGACACAGCACACGGCGCTGGAGATGGACGCGTCCGACGCCATGGAGACATTGAGTGGCAACACAGAGCAGCTGCGGACGCTTCTAAGCGGGCACCGCGTTGACCTTGCCGAGGCCATTGTCGCCGGACGCGAAGTTATGCGCCGCCTCGAGCGCTTTGTCATACTGCTCGAGCAGGATCAGAGCAAAAAGTGACTTCATTGTAGTTAGAGAGTGTGTTAAGTGAGAGAGATGGGAGAGAAAAGAGATTGAATGAAAGAAAATTATTTGTGTGTCTCTTTTAAGGATTATTCGTTTATTTATTGTCTATAAATTGCTGTCACTCTTGTGCGGTAAAATTGGAGCCAAGGTGACATTTAAAAACGACAATTAATTAATAATAATTATTATTATGCTCGGGCACAATCATTCGTAAATCTATCGACTTGAGGCTCTGAAGCGCACTAGAATTTTGAAGCTATCCAACAGTGTAAGAAAGAAAAAGAGGAGGAGGTTTATTTAAATGGGCTGAGTTTGCGACTGAAGCCAATCGAGCACTTGAGGGCGGTTCTGTTGCTCGAGAATGGGGGCAACAGCGGACAGACACTGTGCATGGTACGCGTTGAGCCACGCACATTCGCTGGCCGTCAGCAGTGCTCGGTCAATCATTGTCCGTTGAATAGGAACCTAAATTATGTTTTTGTTTCAATTAGTATATTGCACTATTGCTGTGTGATTGTCAACTCAGTGAGGAGAAAAGAGAGTACAGTGATATTATGTGCGTGAGTGTTTTTATAGTTTACGAGCGAGATTGTGTTGAATTCGAGAAAGTTTTCGTGAGAGGGAGAGGAAATAATTTCCACCAGATTCTCAATGCGAATTCCAAAATTGCCCACTTCGTAATAACCAGGTTCTAAAATATACAAAAAAAAGGATAAAACCAAAATAGACATAAGCAACGCATAAATGAAATAAGTATTGTGATATAAATGACACAAAATAAAAATATTATGTTATTCGCATGTATGTACCGTTGCTCACGATCATTCCCTCTTTGAGCACCACCTGAGGTCCACCCAACCGATGAGAGATACGCTGAGGACCTTTGAGACACACAAACGTGAGTCACACAGCAGCACACAAAAAACACGCACAAGACATACGAAGAAGATACCTTCGTGTACGCCTGAGAAGTGGCCCACGCCGTGTCCAGTGCCGTGCGCATAGTCTCGCCCAGTCTGCCACAGGGCACTGCGCGCAAACGCATCCAAGTGTTGGCCCGTCACGCGACCTTTGGGGAAACGCATTTGCGCAAGCGCAATGTGTCCCTTGAGCACCAGAGTGAAACACTCCCGTCTGATGCAACGAGAAGCGAGAAGAGACTTGTCAATATACAAAACAATATACAAACTCGCATCCGTTCTATAACGTTGCTTTTTGCTTTGCTTTGCTCTCTCTCTCTCACTCTCTCTATCACACACACACACACACACACACATTCTCTCTCTCTCTCTCTCTCTCTCTCTCTCTCTCTCTCTCTCTCTCTCTCTCTCTCTCTCTCTCTCTCTCTCTCTCTCTCTCTCTCTCTCTCTTACTCGTAATCAGTGGGCTCCCCAAAATGAACAGTTCGTGTAATGTCCGTCGTGCCACTCAGATATTGTCCACCTAAAACAAACCCAAAAAAAAATTAAAATTAATACTATTATAATTAATTCTTTTTATTATTGTTATTATTCAGTCTATCACTAATAATAATAAGTTTATTATTAGTTAATTTTAGTTTTCCCCCTCAATGATGCCTTTGTTTCTCTCCCCCTCACATATTATCTTCCCACTCGGCTCCTCTCTCTCTCTCTTCCTTTCACCTATCCACTTCTCTTACCGCTATCCACCAAATAGAGCTGATCAGCGCGAATGGGCGCACACGACTCAGGTTCGGGCTTGTAATGAATAATAGCTCCATCTAGAGAACATACAGAATGAACACCTCGATTGAAATTTGGGTGTGGTGTACTTGGACCGGCTCCACTGATCGTATCAAAGCTGAGTGAGACAAAGTCGGGTTGTTGCGCACGGAAGCCAGCGAGTTTGTCTGCGCCTGAGCACTCAGTAACCGTCTCGTGAGCTGCGAGAGCGCCCTGAAGCCAATGGAGGTACGCGCAGAGGGCGGCTGCGTCGTGTAGGTGACACGCACGGAACCCCGACAGCTCAGTGGCGTTCTTGATGGATTTGAGATGACAGACGGGGGAGATGTCGCGCGTGGGCGATGCAAGAAGTGTGTGTGAGGGAGGAAGAGCACAGCGGATTGCTGCGGAGCACTGCGGCGACAGCCACACATTGTTCGTTCTCATCGCGTTGGTTGTGCTCGCGTTAGTCGCAAGGGCTGTGACAGACTGCGCTGCACTCGAGTAGGGTGCGACCGTAAAAACACCGCAAAGACTGTCGCGTGCTTCGGGCGTGAGGCGCTCCTCGTCGACATGCAGGATGGCCGAGGTGGGTGTGACAATGGCGTGTGCAAAGAAGACAGGCGTACAATGAACATCGCTGCCTCGCAGGTTGGTCAGCCATGCAACTTCGTCCAGTCCCGACAGCACAAGTAGCTCAGAGTCGTTCTCTTTCATGCATTGACGGACATCCGCAAGTTTGTCGAGCGTCGTGCGTCCAGCGTACTCGAGCGTGTGCAGAACAATCGAGCCTGACGGCTTCACCGGACGCTCACTAGCCCACACCTCGTCCACCAGATTGTCTGCCACCGGCACCAGCTCGTGGCCGACCTTGCGACAGGCAGACGCATACTCGTCGTACTTGGCGAACGACATGAGCGCCGGGTCGACTCCAATGAGTGCAGGAGGCGCCAGACGAGCGCACAGCCACTCCTGCTGCGTTGGCACGCCTTCCATCATGCGCATCAGCGTCCAGTGCGCCCCGTCCAGCTGCTGCTCCGCCTGCGTGAAGTACCGCCCGTCCGTCCACAGCAGCGCCTGAGTTTCCGTCACAACTGCCCAACCTAAGGAAAAAAGAAAACGAAAAAAGAGAATCGTCCCATGATCAACTAAAGTTTGTGTGTTTGCGAAACGGCCGGGAGACGTCCGCGCCACTCGTACCGGCGCTGCCTGTGAACCCCGAGAGAAACGCGCGCCGCTGATCGCACTCGGCAATGTATTCACTCTTTGGAGAGAGACAGTTGAGGTGAGAGTGAGATGGAGAGTCGATCAAGATCGAGAAATGAGCGTTTCTGAAGTGCGTCCCGTACTGCGTGAGCATCCTCGCTGGGCACCAGGTAAGCCTGGATCTTGTGTCGTTGCATAGCCGCACGCAGTCGTTGCAGTCTCACGGCAGCGTTCATAATGTCGATCGTCGAATATCAATTATTAATGAGCAAAAAAAATTATGAGTTGGAATTTCCGATTTTTTTTATTCATTGTTTTGTTGATCTCTTCGCTGTTGGCGGTTGACTGTCGGGTGTTGGCTGCTGGCTCGTCCGATCCCATTGCATTACCACCATCCTTGAGCGGCCAGGGACACGCTGAGCGACGACAATGGACACGGCTGCGCACGGCCGGCTGACTTTGGCGCATCTGCGGACGCGACAAGATCTCGACGACGAGCCGCCGGGCACACGCCGCCCGCAGCGCAGCCATTCAGCGCACCACACCCAGCGCGCCGCCACGCTAGGGCAGCTGCCGCTCCCGCCCGGGCCCTCTGCCGCCTCCGACGCACTGCTCGGCACCCCCCGGAACAGCCAGGGGCATTCCAGAGCACTCCCTCGCCGTGCCGCCACCCACTACCACTCCTTCGACCGTCGGCGCGACCAGCAGCGCACCCCCCGTGTCCCCATCTCTAGCTCGCGCAGTGAACGCGGCTTCTTCCCGCCCCCACACTCCCTCATCTCTTCCTCTGCACAAAGTTTGAATTTTCCTCTGCAGCCCACCACCGTTGCCTGCATCACCCGCGCTGTCGAACACGCCCGCTCCTCTCCCAAACTCGACGACCCAGCGCCAACTCTCTCCCAAGCCAACCCCCGCCCACGCACAAAGACCCCTCCAGAGATTCTCATTCCAGCGCGTCCGCCACCGGGAAAGGTGCGAAGTTTCCTATTACATTATTATTATAATAATAATCATAACAATAACAATAATAATGATTGTCTTTTCTTTTCAGTTCTTCAAATATCCACCCGCCCCTCCATCACCTGCCCGTATGATGCCTCCGACGTCACCTCCAACCATAGGCTCGCCATTGCGCTCTCTGGTTGCGCCGCCCCCCGCATTCAGCACAAGCTCACCAGTGTGTGTCAATCGTGCGAAATCTCTCTTTGACAGCGACATCGAACCCATTCCCATCAATCCAATTCTCAAGCGACACTCCATCGCAACCGCAACCGCCAACAAAAAGAGTCGTCTTTTGGTGGACCACGACTATGGCGATGACGACGACGACGACGAGCGCGATGCAGACGAGACGGATGCGACCGTGCTGGGTGCCATGGACACGCGTCCACAGTCTATGGAGGACACGACAGCAAGCGACGACGAGGCCGACGACGACGACCTTTGTGAGCACCAAATCAAGGCACGCGACGCGTCTGGCTTGACACGCCCTGTATCTACCACCACCACCACCACCACCACCACCACCACCACCACCACCCTGAAATCTACAGTAACACCAACAACCGAGCCGATGCATCGGCGCTACAGCGGTGTGCCCACGGCAGCTACTACACACTATGAAAGCCCCCAATCATTTGCATGGCGCGCTGCCAAACGATACATTTCTATGAAGGAGTACGGCGAGGCAGTACGACACGCCGAGGATGCCTTACTTCTGTTGCAACAGGAGGCGTCCCGTCGGCACAGCGCAGCACAAGCCAATGCCACCGCGACTCCCTTGGCGCCTCTCAGCAAAAAGAGCCGTCTCACTCACGTCCAGCGATCCCTTCTCATCACCTTTATCCAAAGCACTCTCTCCTCCTTGTATCGTCGTCTGGGAGAGGAGGAGCGCGCCTACCTTGTTCTCCACAGCGCATTTCGTACAGCGCGAAATCATCTCAAGCAGTGCCCGCCGCTTCTGCTTGCGTCCATTGTCACCAACATGGGCTTGCTCCTTGAGAAGCGCGGCCAGTACGTTGCGGCCGATCGACACCTGGCGCTCGCCATTGAGATCCACGAAGCGACCAACGACACGAGACGCGTCGTGAACGCGTTGACGCGCCGAATTGCTCTGCAGTTTCGCGCCGGGTACTACCGACGCGCCGCTCCCCTTTGCGAACGTCTTGTGAAACTCCAGCGCCTTCTCAACCTCACGGGAAAATCCTTGCCAGAGAACACAGCAGACGCGTTGCATCTGTGGGGGCTCTGCTGCATGGACATGCAAATGTATGTCCTTGCCGCCGAGCTCTTCACCGAGTCGATCACTCTCCACGAAACTGCCCGCCGTCGCACGCACGCTGTCACGGGCTCGATGCGCATGGCATACGTTCTCGATGACCTTGCCAATCTATACGTCATGCAAAATAGGTATTTCATCTGTCTGTGTGTGTGTGTTTCTGTGTGTGTCTGCGTGTATGTATGTGTGTGTGTGTTTGTGTGTGGTTTTGGGGAAGAATGAATGAATGAGTAGAAATATTTTAATAATAAAATAATTATCATCATAATCCTTTTGTACAGGCACATGGAGGCCACGGAGAAGGCTCAACAACTGCTGGGCATTTTGGTGACGCATTGCGGCTACTCGGATCCACGGGTCGCTCGTGTGCTGCGCAACATTGGCTACATCAAGCACAAGGAAAACGATCTTCCCGAAGCAGTTGAGGTGCAAACACAAAACAAACCGTCACACGACACAATCACTGTCGTAATTTATTGTTTCTCTTTTGCGTTTTTTTATTGGGGGTGTAGATGTACGATTGCAGTTTGAAGGTGCTGGATCATCTGCACGGCACCGGGAATATTACGCCGTCCACTCTGATGCTGATCTCACATCTGTCGGACGTGCACATGCGAATGGGACACGTGCGCGATGCAGAGCAACTGAGAGCACGCGCGTGTGGCGCTCTGCTCGGCAGTGACTGGCCCGCCTTCACCAAGAAACGTTTTGCCGAGATCATCTGCAGAAACACTGCCCAGAGCGCTAAGGATCACATCGGGAGCGTAAGTACCAACACAACAACAAAACTGAAAAGACGTAACTTTTTTATTATTGTGTCACAATCCATAGAATGTGGCACAAGTTCAGCTGTCAATTGAGCGTAGTCTTACTCTAAGGCGATTGCAAAGGATTGCCTTTACTGGCGATGGGCCTCGTCCTCCAGACATGTAAAATTAGTACTCATAAAATGTAATAATAATAATAATATTATTATAATAAAAAATAATAATAATAATTAACAATAATAATTTATAATATTATTATTTCAATGTCTAATTGAGCGGAAAGAAACGAAACATGGCGGAACCACCGTCGGGGGCGAGATCCATTGCGGTGAATCCCTTTGCAGTCTCAACGATGCCTACTTCTTCATGTCTAAAATAAAACAAGATACTTATTAATATTTTTAATTTTTAATTGTTGACGTACTTCCAAAGGTCTCTGACGCGTAGTTTAGTGGCGGACACCTTTGCGTTGGCAAAGCAGGTGGAATTGCACGTGACATTGTGAGTCGTAGAATGATCTGCATTGAGAAAGACCATTGCAACTGAATGGTCTGAGAGGGGACGAGACCAGACGTTAAGTGGAAGAGAAGCAGAGAGACACTGTCGTGAAGGAATGTGAAGAAGCTGTGAGTCTGAGGTGTACGACCACTGTTGGGTGGAGAGAGAAGAGTTGCACGGGGCAACGGAGAGCGATGAACTGAGCGAGAGGCACTTGTCGCGAGGGAGGTAGGAAATGATTGAGTGATTTGAGGGTGAGACGCGCCACTGCTGGTTGGGACACGCACCACCTTGAGTGGAGCAACAGGAGCCTGGCTGGGCCACACACGGGTACTGGATGACATCCAAGCCGCAGTCGTCGACATTGAGGCACATTCCCGTGGCACTGTTGCTGAGGGTACCTGACATGACTTGGTTTTGCTGCCAGAGTGTACGATGGTCCAAACTAGCGCACTCGCTCATTGTCAGTGCTCCTCCTTGCACACCAGTCAGATTCCCTCCCATCACCCGCCATCCTTGTTGTCCCAGTGTGTCCTGCCCCACTGCAATCACTTCCGCATTCGTGTACGTCTCATACGCAAAGGGCGAGAGCGCACGCACATTCATCGAGAGCAGCATGGGCGCGGCAAGCACACTCCACATGGAGAACTGCGCGCGTGCCTGTGCGGGTGTCGCCAGCTGCTTCCCTGCGTGATCCTCGTTGATCAGCAGACACGGATCGTTCCAACCTTTTGAGGGGCCCGCAAAGGCTGCGAGTGTACTGTCAATGTCAATGTTGGTCTAAGTAGGTCACGAGGACAACAACACAAAAAGTATGAGTTTGTGCAACTGTGTTGTGGGTGGTTTTCACCTTGATTGCTGCCCAGTCGTTGGTATCGGGTCCAATTCGCCACGAGTTGCCAAGAGACCCACCCACGGGAGCATACCACCAGTTCCAGCCACACAATGAGAAAAACATGGGGCGCCCCGTCGCGTTCAGTCCGTCTCGCATCTTTCCGTACTCAGCAAACTGGTGAGATAGGGTTAGGGTTAGGGTTAGTGTAGGGGCTAAATCGCATCATCTCCCCTCCTCTTCTTCATATATGGCTAATTCTTACGGCTGTGCCGTGGTCGTCCGATGCATGACAACTGTCTTCCTTCACGTAGTCCACGCCCCATGCGGCGTACGTGCGCGCATCCTGGCCTTCGTGACTCAAGGCAGCCGGTCTGCCCGCACACGTCTCCGCACCGCGGTCGGTGTACACGCCAAACTTCAGCCCACGCTCGTGCATGTAGTCGGCAAGTGCTTTCATGCCGGAAGGGAACTTCTTGGGGTCGACGACGAGATTTCCCTTCGAGAAGAAAGATAATCAGTATGACTATTGTTTTGTTGACTTGGCGAACCTGTTCGTCGCGACTCTGGATAAAACAGTCGTCGAGGTTCACATAGATGTAGCCAAGGTCCCTCAGACCGGTTGAAACCATCGCATCTGCGGTCGCCTGAGCCACAGCGGATCACTTTCGGCCTTTGTTGTGCTTTGTGTACCTTAATGACTGTCTCATTCATCGACTCAGAGCACTCCAAGTCATACCACGTGTTGTAGCCCATTTGAGGCAAGCGCCCAAGCCCGTTGTTCAGCGCAAGCGTGGCGCTGCTCGCAAGCGCGACGAGAACAAAAAGGGAAAGGGAAATTTGCATGAGCGAAATAATAATGAATTTTTTTGAATATTGATTGATAATTAATAATAAGAATTATATGTGTGGTGACTGTATCATTAATAAATGGGTTGTATTCTTCTTCTTCTTCTTCTTCTAATTATTAATGATTATTAGTTCCTAGTTTGTTGTTCGATCAACACCCCAGCAGATTTTCCACAAGGCTACAAGTGTCAAGTGTCACTGAGCAAGGTTTGTGAATTGTGTATAATTGTATTGATTGTGCGCTATTTGTGCAGTTGGTTTTATGTTACTGGTCGGGAAAGAGTCTCCCTTGAATCTCCTTCCAGAGCACTGCAAAGGCCAACCCTTGAACGCCATTGGCCATCAGTCGCGTTTTAAGGCCGCGCCCAAATAATCCCATCAGTCCATCTGCATCAACCACTGTTCGTAGTGCCTGTGGGTACGACATCACTTCACGCGATGTCTGTCTGCAAAATCATATGTCTCAATTTGGTCATTGTGTGTCTGTGTGTGTTACTTTGTTGTTTTGAGGACTCGCAGTGAATTTGACACTGTGTCCGACACTGCACTTGAGCAGAACCCTAACAGTGCCTAAAACACGCAACGCCCATTCATTCACACATTCTGCAACTCTCGCATGAAATGCACACACACACACACACACATACACGCATATTCTGTCATTCAATCACACTTTCTCTCTCTTCTTTCACACACACCACAAAGACACACGCACCACAAAGACACACACACACACACACACACACACACACACATACATACATACATACATACATACATACATACATACACTCATATGATTACCGAGCGTGCAAGAGTCTTGATCTTGGCATTCTCCACGCCTGGTTCCACTTTTGGCACAATCGAGTTGAGCCAATTGAATGTGAAGAACCACGGGAAATGGCCCGCCGCCGTTGCACTCGCAGCCCCGAGTGCCCCCGAGTACAGCACTGGTACTCCTCCTTTAGCAATCTTCGCGCGCAACACAGACTAAAAGGTAGAGAGACACAACACAAGAATAATACATAAAAATAATTAGTGTGACACGGAATATCGCAATGAGCACTTTGTGTTGCTTACAAGCCCTTCTGCGCCCTCTACTTGCAGGATAGTCTACATCAACCAGAATAATCAGAAACCGCATATACACGCCACAGCTGCGCGTCGCCTTTGCGCTCACAGTCGTTCAAGAGTGAGTCTCCCACCTTGGTTGTGTCAATGGGCATGAGGAATATGCGCCAGAGAGCAGCCGTGGCGGAGGCAATCGCCGTTTTCACCCCCACGGGGAGGTTCTTTGTTGCCTCAAAATCCTCCACGAGCGCCAGAACGCCCGCATTGGCGGCCGTGTCGCCAAATCGAGAGAGGGGACCTAAAATATGACTGAGTTTATGCTGATGATCTGATTTTGAAACTTCTTATTTCCCCCAACCTTGAAAGATGGCCGGGCCATAGCCACGATAGAAGCGACGGACTCCGCCGTCGGCATACAGCGTGCGAAGCGCATTGGTCGTCGTTCCACCTAAAGCGAGAGCATCAGTGCTCAACAGTTCTCACTCTCTGTCCCGTCAGCGCAGAAGGACGGACGGACGGGCGCCGTACCGTGGCGATACTGATAGTTCATGGTCGTGCGCATCCACATGAGCGACGTGACCTGCACGCGAGAGGGAACGAGACGAGCAGACCAGTGAGCAAGTCGGTCCATCCAATGGCCCCACCATTGCTCGTATGGCGCCATAACACCGCCTGAGGCAATTTCAACCGCCTACCTGCAGCCCCATAGCAAGTGCCCCGGGAACCCCCCCGCCAATGGCCTTGTACATGGCTTTGTTGAGGACTTCTTTGAGTTCTTTTTTTTTCTCGTCCAACGGATGAAATGTCGGTGTGACGCCCACGTCGTCATTGACGCAGCGGTTGCACGGCGACGTCGTGCAGTCCTTGGTGTGGTCGTGCGGCGGACAGCATTCTTTACTATTTTCAGTCATTACTAAAAGAGTAAACTTTTGACACTTGACAGATTTCAGATTTCTGTCAAAGTGTGAAAGTGACCAGCTTCCCAATTGAACCAATTGAATGGTTTACTTTCTAATGAATGTATTGTCTTCACACAAAATCTCTCTCTCTCTCTCTCTCTCTCTCTCTCTCTCTCTCCCTCTGAATTATCTATCACAACTGTGAAAACGCGAGAAGTTGTTACCCACAACAAACATCAGATGAGCACAAATAAGAATGGCCGCATTGACAAACATGTGCCAAAACTGATGCGAATGAAAGAGCAGATCAAACCGACCGGGAAAGATACTTTCTGGAACTCGAAAGGCTGTGAACGGACAGTGTGTGTGTGTGTGTGTGTGTGTGTGTGTGTGTTAGAAAGAGGCAACTGATAAATATAATTAATATAAATATAAATATAAATATAATACCGAAAATGAGCGCGCCTGCCAGAATGACAAGAAGCATTATGACCAGTTCGTCTTGAGGGATTCGCGAGAAGATCATGTCGCTTCCATTCAATCTACAGGAAAGACGGGAAGCAAGCAGGGAGGTGTTGCATGGGTGTGTGCTATAGATCATGTTCATGAATATGTATACTGGATTGAGTGATAGAGCGGAATCAGAGCGGAATACCCAAAGGCACAAAAGAGAGATACTCTCGTTTTTCGATAGTGCGGTTTCGCTATAAACACACACACACACACACACACACAACAGAATTATTCCTCTTATTTCCCTTTTCGTTTCGTTTCTTGGTGTGTGACGAACCGAATTCCGGCCAGAAACTGAATAGAAGACAGAGCGACGCAAAGACTAGAGTCACTTGCGAATAGATCTTTTGCAGATCACTTCAAAACAAAGCAAAAGGTCAAAGGTTTCCCTCTCTCTCAAACTCAATTTTGAATAGACCAACATACTTACGGATTGCAGTAGAAGAAGAAATGAATGAAGAACAGATTGACTCCGAGAATGATAAAGGAGATCCCAGTGTAGTCGCAAGTGGCGAAGAAATGGAAGATTCGAGGGGAGTGGGCTAGAAGAGAATGAAAGAGGGTCGAAGCCAGCATGCTACAGGTGGCGCCGGCAATGTACAGAATAAAGTAAAATTGGTCGTCCCAGGGCCATTGCTGCAGGAGGAGTGCACAGTGTGTGAGGGCAGACGACAAGACGCACTATCGACTGTGTACCGCCATTGTGGTCTGGGTCACCATCCAGTAGCACAGGACGGGCAGCCCCACGGCACTGATGAGATGCGTCCATATGTTGCCCGTCTGGCGAGCACGGCGGGTCGGGGCGGGAAGTGCGTGTGAGGCGATCAGTAACCGGTTCCGTGTGAGGGTGTCGGTAAGTGCGAGTGTGTTACCTGATTGTGAATGTGAAGGCATGAACAGAGCAATTCAGCCGCGGATCCGTCGTTGGGACGATACCAATGGTGTATGTTGTGGTTGTCGCGGCGAAAGCCTGCGCATGGGGACGAGGATCACGACACAGCGAGACACAACCACACAAATGCGCTGCGTACCGTGTAACTCGTGATACGACAGCAATCGGCGCCTCCAGTACTGCTGGTGGTGGTCGTCGGTCGCCCCCCGCTCCCCTCCGTCGACAGCCGGTGCTGCGGGTGCTGCTTTTCTCCTGTTCATCAAAAAGAAAAATAGTGGTCAACTGACTCATCTCGTGAGATGACTAAGCGACTCAAATCATCACGAAACCATCAGGATTTGTTGGGTCAAACGAGTCGAGTTCGACATATATCAATACTATACTGTCTATACACCAATCAATATGATCATCCGACGTTGTTATCGACATGTCAAAAATGGTTAAAAGTAGTATCATACAATAATGTACGTCATTTTCGTTTTTAGCATGAATGTATGCAAAAATAGTATATCTAATCACAGAGCAGGACTCTTTGTCAATCATGTTTTACTATTAATATATACAATAGACCCATCCGTCGTCGAGAGTGAGTAAGGGTGGGCGTCTCTCACTCGTCCTCTAATGTGTCCGCGAGCAACTCATCAACCCGTCTGTCATAACAAAAAACAAGATCCGTCAATCTCAGACAGAATCAACTTCTCTCTTCTGGTTTGTTTCACAAGACTCACCGTATCTGCTCGGCAAAATAGGCAACGCGCTTGAAAAGCATCGAGTACATTTCGTCGTCAAGGAGACGCTCGTCATGCTCCAGAGCCTCCGTTTGCGTCCTCCCCTCCGTTTGCGTGGACGCCGTCAACGTGTCAGCCTTTACTCGACGGGACGTCAGCTTTCTCTTTGCGTTGGGACTCTTAATTCTCTAAAATAGTCCATCAGTATAATGTACTTTGCATTATTCAAACATGCGATACCTTATGTTTCTTTGAACCCTCTCGCTGCGCACAGTCTCCGGCGCACGCACCCGCTTGCGCCATTGCCAGCCTTCTGTCGTGGTTGGTAGAACAGTGCGGCGTCGCACCGCCGTACCTCCTCACAGACGGCTCAGTGGCGAGCACTTCCCGACAGCGCCGCATCAGTGTTTCCGCACGACGCTCCAGCTCACTCGACGACGCCACTCCACATGTGTCTTCCCCCCGGCCATTGTCGAATGGGTGCGTGTGATGTTGCCATGGCTGTGACTGCTGCGCTCCAAGCTCCTCCGGAAAGATCTCTGGGACGTAATATTTTGAATTATTTGAAAATTCATTGTTGAGATTTCGCAGCGAGTCGACCAACGGCGTAAGCGATGGTCCCGATCCACCGTCGACACCACAATGGAGCGTCATTAGACGGCAAGTGCAATGGTTCAAGAAATCGATTCTTCAATTATTTTGGATTTCCGTCTTCCGATTTGGAATTTGAACTTGCTGTTGATCGCAAATGCCGAATTGACTGATTGATCTCTCTCAACTCTCTATTTTCAATTTTGTATGCGCATATTTAGCATGCATTCGTTTATGGGAGACACGCTGAGGGTGCTACTGCTCAGTGTGATCGTGTGTGTCCCCTTGGCGTGCGGCACGGACGACTTTGTCCGGGCGCACCAAACAGACTTTGTGGTCGGCGACAAACCCTTCCGGTTCGCCGGAACCAACTGTTATTACGTTACGTACAAGAGCCGGCCGGTGGTTGACGATGTGTTGGTAGGGAAAAGTGTGTTTTTTCCGCTGTTGTTGTCACCACACACACAACACACTTCATCTCTCTCTGGCTAGACGACTGCCGCTGCGCAAGGCTTCAGCGTCGTGCGCATCTGGGCGTACATTGATGTTGGCCGTGCGGATGGCAGTGGGAGTGTAGACCCAAGCGGTATCAAGAACGGTGTTGCTTTTCAGTACTTTGACGAGACGCACAGACGACCCGTTGTCAACGCAACGGCTCTGGCTCACCTCGACTATGTCGTCGCCAAAGCAAGCCAGCTGGGTCTGCGCCTAATCCTCACGCTCACCAACAACTGGCGCGACTTTGGCGGGATGGACCAGTATGTGCAGTGGCGCAAATGGCAGGACCCGTCGTCGTCGACGTCGTCGTCGTCCGGTCACCATGACGACTTCTATGCCGACGAAACCATCATTGGATGGTACGAGACGTGGGCGAAGACGCTCATTGCGCGCGTCAACACATTCACACAGGTTGCATATCGCGACGACCCCACCATCTTTGCGTGGGAGCTGGCGAACGAGCCGCGTTGTCAGGGTAGCGGCAATTTTCCGTCCACCAACAATTGCACTGAAAACTATGCGGTGTACGGAGAGGATCCCGTTGCCTGGAAGATCCACGCGTGGATTGCGCGTGTCAGCGCTACCATCAAGAAAGCAGACTCAAACCACATGGTGGCGACAGGTGACGAGGGGTACCTGTGCGAGCGGTATCAGACGTGTCCAGACACCACCTGCGACTGCTACTACGGTGTCGACACGCTCACCTTCTCGCAAATTTCCACCATTGATTTCATGTCGTTGCACCTGTACCCGGACCAGTGGGGCAAGACGCCACAGTGGGGCGTAGAATACATCCAGAACCACACGCGCATGGCACACACAGTCATTGGCAAGCCAGTGCTCTTGGGCGAGTTTGGCTACAAGTCGCTGCAACACAGTGTCTACCAGCAGTGGACGGACGCGGTGTACACGAGTGGCATGAACGGTGATCTCTTTTGGATGATCTCGGGGCGCGATGACTCGGGCTGGGTGCCCGACTACGACGGGTACGCAGTGTACTTCCCCAACACGACCGCACATCCCCAACCGCCCGTCTCGGACGCAGACACGGCGCCAATCCTTCACGCGCACGCACTCAAAATGGCCGCCAGTGGCCCTTCGCCTCCCACCCCTCCTCCCCCTCCGCCACCGCCACAGAATGGCTTTGTGACAACCGACGGTCCCCGTTTCATGCTCGAAGGCAAACCCTTCTTCTTTGCGGGCGTCAATACATACGACCTCTTCACGTACGGCGCAGGCTCGGGCGACACGGAAACCCAGTTTATGGACAAGAGTAAAATTGACGCACAAATGGCGCGCATCGCAGCAACAGGAGCGCGCGTGGTGCGCACATGGGGCTTCAATACGCAGTCGTGGCACGGCTTTGAGACCTCCAACGGTGTGTACAGCACACAGCAGTTTGACCTGTTCGACTACATTGCCCTCTCGGCCGCACACCACCGCCTGCGTCTCATTGTCACGCTCGACAACTATTGGTCTGACTACGGTGGTATTCCCCAGCGCCTCAAGTGGGTGGGTGCCTCTGCCTCTCCCAATCAGGGTGTCTTCTTTTCCAATCAGGACGCATTTCAGGTCAGAAAACGGATTAAACATTTATTTTTTTAATGCTATCATTGATGCTGATGGATTGTTTTTTTTTTGTTTTTTTTAGTCGTATCTGAACTATGTTGAGCATTTTATCAGTCGTGTAAACCACTATACAAATGTGTCGTATGCAGATGATCCCACAGTGATGGCCTGGGAAGTTATGAACGTACGAACATATAAAGAGTGTCTCCTGTCACACAAAGTTTGAAATGGCACACACACTTTACACTAAGCATCTAATCATACTATTTATTATGTATAATTATACTTTATAAACTGATTCACACGCTCGCACTTACTTCCCTCACAAAATTAGGAGCCACGCCATCAGGGACTCGGCGATGACCTCAACTCCACTGTGCTTGCCGGTTGGATGGACCGTGTGAGCACATTCATCCGAAAGCTTGCACCGCATCAGCTCATTTCGAGCGGCATTGAGGGTCATGGAAGTGCCTATGGGTTCGGAGGTGACGAAGGGAACCACTTCCTGACAATCCACGCGATCAAGAACATCGACTTCTGCAGCGCACATCCCTACCCGACTGCCCCGTGGGCCAACCTAAACATCACACAGACGCAGCAGCTGCTCAAGCATTGGACCCACGACTGCCAACACACCCTCAAGAAACCCATGTTTGTCGGAGAGTTCAATGTTGACAAACAACACGGATCGCGTCCAAACTGGTATTGGCAGCTTCTCATTCCTTCACCATAGTAACTCGGTGCATTAACTCCTCTCTCTTTTCCTCTCTCTCTCTCTCTCTCTCTCTCTCTCTCTCTCTCTCTCTCTCTCTCTCTCTATCACTTTGTTTCTTTCTCCTTTCTTTCTCTCTCTCTCTCTCTCTCTCTCTCTCTCTCTCTCTCTCTCTCTCTCTCTCTCTCTCTCTCTCTCTCTCTCTCTCTCTCTCTCTCTCTCTCTCTTCCATAGGTGGAAGAGCATCTACGAAGTCATTGAAAACTCAAACATGGGCGGAAGTTGCTTCTGGTGGTATGAGAATCGCGACGTAGACCAACAGTACGGAATTCGCGAGGGGGACCCCGAGCTGAATGTCTTTGCTGAGCACGCAAAGGTGAGTGTGTCAATCCTTTTCCTCATCACTGACTGTGTTTGTTTGTTTGTTTGTTTGTTTTGTTGCTTTAGGTGATGAACAGTAAAACTTGAATGAGTCTCAAAAAAACAGCAGCTTCTACAAGATCACCCTTGGCTTCACAGACCACACAGCAGTCCGAAGAATGAAAAGTAGATAGTACAATGTCTTGCTGACCAAACTTATTCATAATTGACTAATCTTAAATCCCCCGAGGATGGACTGAATCAGAATATTTATTATTCAGAGTTTCAGACAGAATCGAATTTACTATTTTTTCTTCCTTCTCAGCCTTTTCCAACCCCTTCTCAACTCATTGTGCAAACCGCAGCTCTACGCCAAACGCTGCTGCCGCACTCCCGCCCCTCTCCCGCCTCTGTTGATCGCATCTCCATCACAACCGCGGAATTTTCCTTTGGAATTCCACCAATGGCTTCGTCTCCAGGAGTGCGCCGCCGAAGCAGCGTCGACGAAGGCGACCTAAGGTAGCAAGCAATCCACGCCACGCCTCCGGCAGGACCCCCGTCGCCGAGCACAGCGCCTTCCACTCCGTCGCTCGTCACTGCCGCCCCCCCTTAATGTCTCGCTCTCCCTCCCACCGCCAACCCAGCGTCTTCCCCTCTCGCAATCGCCCGACTCCTCCTATTCACTCCCCGACCACCCGCCGTGCGCGCGACCGTCCGCCACCCTCGTCTGCTTCGCGTCCGTCTCGCTGGAATGCATTCCAGACATGTCCTATAAAGGATCCAGTCGCTTTTTGCACCCAATATCACTCGCAATATTCAAAGTCGCGATCAATCTACTCCTTTAAATGGTCGGCTGTATGAGAACGTCTTGAACTTGGGCGCTCTGCAGCTCTGCAAATGGAAAATTCCACAAATCGAGTTTTTTTTTTTTTTTCACACCACTGTCATATTTCGCCTTCTCCTTCATGTCACTGCTTTGCTCACGCCCCACTCACCCCACACCACTGGCTTGGCCACTAAACCATGATCAATCGCTTGCATCGCATCTCTTTCCTATTTCCGTCGCGAACACGAAAATTGCGCCCAACACCCGTCCGATCTCTCTCCCTCTCCCCCACACGCGCAGAGTGGTCTGCAGCGGCAGCACATCAATGTAGAGTGTGATGAACC
>CALSCP010000147.1:17500-20552 GCA_943704425.1 Ministeria vibrans ATCC 50519 | reverse complement strand
GGAGCGTACGGGGGTCACAGGTGTATGGCCTTGGACGACAGTGCACACGCACGGGCTCTGTTTGCTGTGCTCCAAAGGAAACGAGAAACGAAACTGAGTTGAGACTAAAATTCGATTCTCAATTTCTCATTATTAATTTTTATTAATTGATGATCACAGAAAAGTCGAGTCGGAAGTTATTTTTTTCATGTGTGTCTTTTCTGTCTGATGATGGCTTGTACAGTCGTATGGCGTGTCTGGGCAGACAGTCTGGCCACCATTCCTCACTTCTCAGCCTGTACCAAATAACTCTCTTTTGGCTCTCTTCTAACTTTACATTATTACATATTTCAATTTTTTTTAATCTTTTTCATGATAAAGCTGTGCTACGACGTAAAATGCGAAATCGTTGCTTGGCTGACGCCACTAGCGGCGTGCGAAATGCGCCTGGTGAGTCGGGAGTGGCGCGACATTGTGACCCAAAACGGATTTCGCACTCTGGCGCACGCCACAGACAGCTGCGAGTCTGTCAGGGCCTTGGAGTGTCTGCTGCGGCTCACGCCACCCCCGTGTGCGTGGATATGTCCCCAGACAATGTCTCCCTTTCGCGTACAAAGTCTAATTTCGGTTGCGTCGTCCAACTCGCTCTGTCGCATTCTCCTGTCGCTGCTGCAGTTCACCGACCCGTCCACATGCAACTATGGAGAGGCCATGGTGTGTGCGTGTCGATTGGGGCGCGCTGAGATTGTCGAGATGATTCTGGCAAAGACGCAAGTTCGCTCGAAGTACTGCAAGCAAAGCAGACTGACGGCGGCGTACCAGGGCCACACGGGCCTTGTCGCGCTGCTGCTGCACCACCCGCGCGCGCATGTCACTGCCATGTCGACCACCGAGTGCTTCGTGCAAGCGGTGCGAGGGGGCTGCATTGAGCTTGTCCGGCGACTGCTTGAGCACACGGCACCCGGTGCGCGCGACGAGGGTCTCGCCCTCTCCGCTGAATACGGCCACCTCAATATTGCGAAATATCTTCTGACCGATGGACAGGCAGACCCGACGCACAATGACAGTAGAGCACTTGAAAATGCCGTTCGACAGAATCGAGCAGAGATCGTCGTGCTCTTGCTTGCCGATCCCCGCGTTGATCCCAACGCACGCAACGGTGTCGCCCTCGAGCTGGCCTGCGAGCGACACCTTTTTGACTTGGTAGAGCTTCTTCTCCTTGACAGTCGTACGGACCCGTCGGTAGCGTTCAACATTGCGATTGCGAGTGCGTGTTTCCAGGGCCGTTCCGACTTGGTTGCGCTTCTTTTGCGCGACTCGCGTGTCGACCCCACGGCCTCCAACAGCTACCCCATACGCACCGCCTGCGTGCACGGCGACACCGAGATCGTCCGAATGCTCCTCGACGACCCGCGTGTCGACCCGTCGTTGCTAAATAACAATGCGCTTGTCAGTGCGTCGAGCGCAGGGTATTCAGCCATTGTCAAACTTCTGCTGGCCCATCCGCGTGTCGACCCGGCCGCGCAGAACAACGCTTCGCTGCGTTATGCTCATCGAAACAAACACGCAGAGGTGGTAGAGTTGCTGTTGAGTGATGCGCGAGTGGACCCACCGGGACGAGAGACATACCGACTGCGCCCACTTTTGTAATCTAGTCATTGTGTAGACATGTTACATTATATAATATTTTTACCGACTGCGCCCACTTTCATATTGTGTAAAGATGTTACATTATATAATATAAAAATAAATAGGCTGTGCTCAATGTCAAAACAAAACTATATATAATATTTTTACCAACTAGGCCCACTTTTGTAATTTAATCATTGTGTAAACTAAAACATATTACATTATCGACTGAGCCCATTTTTGTAATCTAGCCATTGTGTATTGTTACATTATATAATATTATGTGTTCGGTTGTGGTGCGCGTGAGAGAGAGTGTGTGTAAAAATAAAGGGGAGAGGAGAGGATTATGAAGAGTCAGTTGTGCGTAACCGGCTGTACTCTGCGCGCTCGTCGAGAGCTCTGCGGAAGTTCAAGGAGGCACAAAAGAGGATGGGGAAAACAAGGAGCCCCAGTGCCATGATAATCGAGCCAATGTAGACGTAGAGGAGGCGCGGGGTTGCCTTGTGGGTCATGGAGAGACCACACGGCAGCAGAGTGGTCCCAACCGGCACCGAATGGTTCACAGACGGACCAATGGTGCTGCCAAGAGGGAAGCTGAGCGCCACACAGCCCCTCTGCGAGCCATAGCAATACTCGACGTTGTTCAGGCCCACAATCTCGCTGCCATAGCAGTCGTCGTCGCACCCAATGTCCTCCAGCCCATGCCGGCACACCTGCGGCCAGTACCGGCACTCTACGCCGTCTGGAAGTCCACTGCTGCCAAAACACTGTGCACAAAATCGCGTCTGAGTCGTTTCTCGTCACATTCCACGCTCAATGCTCCATCCCACGGCCAACATATCCACCCCCCACGCAGTGGTATCCACTGTTGCCACACCTGAGTCATCTCAGTCTCACGCGTCGCATAGAGTTGCAAAGAGAGAGAGAGAGAAAAAAAAAAAAGACGAATATCTTTTTTGCCCCCAAACTCTCTAACTGCATCTGTCTATGTCTCTGTCCACTCGATGACACATGCAATGACACACATACGCACCCATTCACACAGGCGGCAGTCCTCAAAACACTCCAAATATCTCTCTCTCTCTCACTCTCTCTCTCTATCTCTCAAATTGTCTTATTCAAACTCATTTAACACATAACACACAATATTATACCTCAGACGTGTGATGGGAGACGCCAACGACGGCCATAGCAAAGCCCACCAAGACAATAACACATGCTGCGGTGCCGGTGGCTTTCAGAAGAGGCTCTTTGCGCCAGAAGAGTGAACAGCGCACATTCATTCGTTCGCTCCATGTCGACACCGACATTTGTCCACTCACGCACGCACGCTCACTCACTCACTCACTCACTCACTCACGCCAGCTGTAGCCTGCCAGCTCTGCGATTTCCTTCTATATGTGAATATGACTGCTTCGTGATCTTAGTTAGAATAAGTCACTTG
>CALSCP010000147.1:0-12500 GCA_943704425.1 Ministeria vibrans ATCC 50519 | reverse complement strand
GTTGATAGCAATTCACGCAGATGTGCATAATGTAAAATGTAACGAAAGCAATTACAGGGTTCCAATAATTATGATTCTTCTCATCTCTCAGTCGCTGACTAAGTTTGTTTAATGTACTTCTGAGATCTCATCTGCTTGAAGCCTCCCTCTTCAGCCAGAGTGAAACAGTTCATCGCAAACGCCAAACTGAGTCAAGGTGAAAACTGAGTCAAGATGCAAACTGAGTCAAGAAGAAACTGAGTCAAGATGCAAACTGATTCAAGATGCAAACTGAGTCAAGATGCGCGCTGTTTGGCAGAGGATAATTCTGAGACACATAATAGAACTGCTAATAATTGATTTGTGTTGGACACCAACTTTGTCATCTTCTTACAACCCTGACTTTTGCGCTGTCAAGTTTCCTAGAAAACTAGCAGACACGCTCGCACGGGCAAAAGTAAATGACACAAAAACAAAACGCTTAGTTTACTTCTTTTTGCCCTTCTTCTTGTTGTTCTTCTTTGCGCTCTTTGCCGCCTGCACATTGGCCGACGACACCTGCGGCCCAATGCGGCCAATCTCGCCCGTCGTGCCCTGCGACGCGCCGCGTCCCAGTGCCGCCTGGCGCTTACGATCCTTGGCCGTGCGTTTGTAGTAGGTCCGCTCGCGCATGGGCAGCCATCGCTGCGAGTCAATCTTGGACGGGTCCAGATTGGCCGGGTCCACTCCCTTGGGAAGTTTCCCCGGTCGTTTCTTCTTGAGCGTCTTCTTCTTCTTCAGCGGTTCGTCATCGGTTGCAGTCGTCGCAGTGGTGTCCTCTGTGGACGGAGCTGCTGCGGCTGCTGCTTGAGCCGCGGCTGCCTGTGCGGCTGCCTTGACAGCGACTGCGGCTGCTGCGGGCTGCTTGCCCTTGTCCTTGCGCTGCATTTTGAGGAGGGACACTTCAAGGAGGTCGCACGTAGTCGCGGGGAGGAGTTCCAGACCAGCGCCGGCGGGAAGGCTCTCGGCGTACTGATCGGCGGTGGCTGGATCGGCGTAGATGAGACCCGCAAGAGCGCGTGTGTCGTCGGGATCGTCCTTGTACAGTGCGCGGTACTGCTTGGCGGCCTCTTGTGGGGCGCCCTTGGCAAGGAACATGCGTGCAAGGGCGTGTTGCAGAGCACGGCGTTGCGTGGCGGGCGCTGACTGGGCAACGGCCGCCTCTGTTTCGCGTTGGAGCAGTGCCAGTCCGGCATCGGGACCCGCCAGGGCCACGCGGGCCGCAACAATGGCGGGCCGTGCACGGTCGGCCGGGGAGATCTTCTCAAGGGTAGACTGTGCGAGTGGAATGTCGCCCGTGCGCACAGCAAGCTGGGCGAGGGTAAGACACACTTGGAGGGAAGGGTGCGTGCTATTGGCGACATGAGCGGCAACTGCATCGGCAGCCTCGCGCATCTGGTGGCCACGGGCAAGATAGGCGGCACGCAGCAGCACAGCCGTGTCGGCGTCGTCGGGAAACTGCGATGTGTACGCGGCAAGAGCGTCGAGGAAGGTCTCACTGCCCGCGCCGCCCACCTTGGCCTGGCTCTTGTACAGCAGTACCAGACAGGTGTTGATCTGCATGGCCTGGCGGTGACGGCGCGTCAGACGGCGCGCTGTCTCTTCCGAGTGCGCTGCCTCAACTGCCTTGAGCTTTTTCTGCGAGTCAAAGAGGTCACGGTCGCCGTGCAGAGCGATAATGTTGTTGCTGGTGATGGCGACGAGCGCCGCGTCGGACGGGCGGCCCTTGAGCACACTCGCGTAGAGCTCACGTGCGCGCTCTGTGTCCCCACGACGGTGCGCAACCACACCGCGCTGCACCATCACAACGCCCAGCTCCGCGTCAATGTCCTCCTCGTCGAAGCCTTCTTCGCTGAGCGTCTCCTTGCACATGGTCTCGGCCTCATCGAGACGCGACTCGGCCAGCGCCAGGTCACCACGCGCCAGAGCCACACACGCCGCATTGTACAGCGTCTCCCACGACTGATTGACGCCGTCCGCCTCAAGCCGCTCGGCGCGCGCCGACTCCACCAGCTGCGTGTTGAGCCCCGCCGCGGCCGCCGCCAGCACGTTGGTCGTCTGCTCAAAGACCAGTCCCGTCGAGCCCGCGCGTTGCATCAGCTCCAGCGCCGCGTCAAACTGCTCCAGACGGTAGCGAATCTGCGCCTCAAGCGCACAGCGGGCGGGGTCGGTCTCCGGCAGGCCCTGGAGCGCGGCAAGGGCGTCGTCAAGGCGCTGCAGGCGGTAGAGCGTGTACGCACGCACAAACGCTGTGTTGGCGGCATGCGCGCCGTCCAGGCTGTCCAGGACCGCCAGCGCCTCGCCAAAGCGTTGCAGATGCACCAGCGCCACTGCTCCCACCTGCTGTGCGTCGGCGTCGTTGGGTTCTTCAGCGAGTATCTATCGAGAAAAACCAAAAAACGTTACACGATCGCTTCTTGCGCCGTTTGCGGACGTCTACGGGCCGATTGAGCATGCGGGGGCGGTCACAATGGAGGAGTGGAGCAGGCAGGGGCGCACAAAGGCGCCATTAGGGCAGGGAATCAGTGCGTTTGACGTGGCGGTCGAAATCTCTTAATATTCTCTCTTTCTCTCTCTCTCTCTTTTTTTTTTTTTTTTTTTTTTTTTTTTTTTTTTTTTTTCTTGTGACCTATCCCAAAGATTGAAGTGTCGCGTGAGGTACTCGAGGAAGTGATCGGCGATGCGCGGGAGCACCTCAAGTAAGTGGGGGGGAGAGGGGGGGCGTCAGTGGTGCATTGGCAGTGGCGCACCCGAAACAGACAGAGCGTGTCGCTGTGAGGGGAGTGGAGAGTGTGGGGCGAGACGAGCGGCGAGGACGTTTTCGGCGTGCGATTGTTCGCTTGACGCGTGCCGCTGCTGTGTGCAACGCTTACCCTTGCGGTTGGTGTAGAGAGATGGAGCAGAAGATGGGAGACATGGCTGTGGACGACGAGGACAACGAGAAGGACTGGGAGGACCTGAGTGGCGACGAAATGGTAAGTGTCAAAGGCGAGGACTGCTCTCTAAGGGCGTTGTGTGTAGGACGGCACGGGAAGGGCCGCAGACGACTTAAATCTGGATGATTATGACGAAGATGGTGGTCAAGTAAGCGAGGTGTTGTGTTTGTTGTGTGTGTGTGGGGTGGAGGGAGTGCTGAGCCGCTTTGTGCGTTTCAGGTTCTCGATGGAGCTGGCATGGGCGGCATCACCTATTACGCAAGCAATGCTGACGATCCCTACATTACCCTTGCGGATCCCGTAAGCACGAAGTGTACATTGGCATCGTGGCCTTTAGGCTGCTCACGAGGTATTGTTCTTTTTGCTTAGGATCAGGACGACGACGCGTCGGAGATTGACGATTTTACGATTCGCCCGACCGACAATATGATTGTTGTGGGGCAGACGGAGGAGGAGTCGTCGCGCCTGGACGTGTACGTGTACGAGTCGCAGGAGCACAATGCGTATGTGCATCACGAGGTGCTTCTGGCGGGCTTCCCGCTTTGTGTTGAGTGGCTCGATTTTGACCCGAGCGAAGAGCACGCGGGCAACCTGGTAGCAGTGGGGTCGATGATGCCGTCGATTGATCTGTGGGATCTTGACGTGGTCGATGCGCTGCAGCCCATGTACTCTCTGCGGAGCGAGGAGAAGGCGTCAAAGAAGGGCAAGAAGGCGAAGAAGGGCAAGAAGGGCAGCAGCAGCAGCAGCAGCAGCAGTGGACCGGCGGGGTTGGTGTCGATGGAGTCGACTGTGCCGCCGTCGGCCGGTGTGCTCGGGGGTCACTCGGACGCTGTGTTGGGGCTGTCGTGGAATCGCAATGCGCGCAACATGCTTGCGAGTGCCTCGGCCGACTCCACCGTGCGACTGTGGGATTTGCAAACGCTCGCATGTGCGCGTGTCTTTGATAGTGTGCACAAGGACAAGGTGCAGTCGGTGGCATGGTGTCCAAGCGAGCCGCCTGTGCTGCTCACGGGCGCCTTTGACCGTCGCGCGTGTGTATTTGATACGCGTGCACCCGACTCGGTGAATGCCTGGTCGCTTCCGGGCGACTGTGAGACACTTACATGGGACACCACATCACCTTCGGGCTTTTTTGTCGGCTGCGACGACGGCTCGGTCGTTGTCGGAGACGCACGCCAGGCTGGCAAGCCACTGGCGGTCATTGGCGCACACGAGGGCGGCGCATGCTCGGCGGTCGCGACCAGCACTCTCGTCGACGGCTGCCTCGTCACCGCCGGTGCCGATCGCAATGTCAAGGTATGCACGAGTCATAAGTGCACGAAGTGGGGTTACTATACTGACTCGTGCTTTAGGTGTGGGATGTTGCGAATATGGCTCAGCCCAAGTTTATTGCGTCGCGTTCATTCAAAGTGGTAAGAGATATGAAGAGAAATGAAGATAATTTAAAATAATAATATAGGCGTCTTATTATTATTAATATTATTTTATTTTATTTTTATTTTAAAATTTTTTTTTATTCATTTTTCAATTTCTTTTTGCAGGGACCGATTTATTCGCTGTCGTGTGCTCCCGAGACGCCGTTTTGTGTTGGGTTTGGGGGCGGAAAGGGAGTGTTGAAGATCTTCCAGTTGACGGATATTGAGGCGGTGCAGACGGCATTCAGTGGACGGATACACGGAAAGGTGCCACGACGACGGACAGGGCGACGGGCGGAGGACGGGGGCAAGGGAGGCAAGGGAGAGGCGAGGGTGAGCACCCGCCGCACTGGGGACGATGATGAGGATGATGAGGATGACGATGATGTGATGGGAAATGACAGTGATGAGAGCGATGAGGATGATTGAGTATGCTCTCGTACCCCCAGGGTGTGGGGTGGTATGGAGAGTTGGGGTTTTCTTGTATTGCATATGCACACATTGCACACTTTACGTACTTCAATGTGTATCGTTGTGTATTCGTTTTTTTTCTTCTTTTTCTTTTGCATTACAAGTTGGGGTTACTCTACACTGACATTGTGCTCTACGAGGTACTTTTGCAATCGGGAGCGAGAGTAGTCGTCCCAGAGAGACCAATCGGTGAGCTTGGGGTGGTCTGGCTGATCGGGGTGCACGCGCACCTGATGACCCGCGGCAAAGGGTGGCACGCGCGGGTCGTACGCATACATGTTGATTCCGTTGGGGTCGTGGTGCGTGTCGGGCGCACAGCTGTTGTTGGGCGATAGTTGTAGGTGTGTGTGCAGCGCACGTTGCTCCGCTGCGTCGTTTTTGTGGAGAACAAGGTAAAAGGGAGCGCAATCGCGTTTGCCGTGGCTCGTGTCAAAGCGCACGTCGTGCACCCGTCGCATGTTGAGGGGCGACAGGGCCGTCGACGTCCACGCATCCTCTGCCTTGATCAGCGTCAGCCACTCGTGCCGCAACAGAGGGCCCAGGTACTCACGCACTGCCCGCATGTCGATGAGATAGCCGCCACCAAGGGCATATGCGACATACAGCTCGTCGCACACGGGGTAGTGCGTCTCGTGCCAATACGACGAGGCGCTCCGCATCACATTGTTGTTTCGGTAGTAGCCCCAGTATAGCGGGGCACCCCCAGCGCGTTCCAACTGTTTATCATATTCCCCCCAAAAGCGGTTCATGTCTACGTAGGTATCGTCGTCGACCTAAGGGCGACGTTAGAAGGCAAGGTCACAATGAAGACAAGGACACAAAGACACAATAAAGACAAGGTCATAATGGCAAAATACACAATAAAGACAAGGTCACAATGGCACAATACACAATAAAGACAAGGTCACAATGGCACAATACACAATAAAGACAAGGTCACAATGGCACAATACACAATAAAGACAAGGTCACAATGGCCTAATACACGATGAAGACAAGGCCACAAGAAGATGCGTCTTTCAACAGCATGCAAACCTTAAAGACAATGTCTGCGTCAACATGGTCCGCCGCCCACTGGAGGCCGAGCGTCAACTTCTCCGTAAGATTCTTGTAGTGATCGACAAAGCCGTCGAGAACGACCATGTCGCGGTAGAGGGCACTCTCTTCGTCAATGTCGGCCAACGAGTCGCTCACCGGCTTTGCGTTGGGTCCTCGCGCCACTGCAAAGTGGCGACTCACAAAGAATCGCGCTGCGAGGTCGTCCTTTGAGCGCGACGCAAGCCAGGTCTCGCGCATCGCCATCCGTCGCGCTCGATTCGCAGGAGAGGTCAACACGAGAACGAACATTTTGGTCTAAACCCAAAAGAGACGACTCTCTGTGAGCTCTCCCGCCGTCTTGCTTCGTCGCTCCTACCTTGACAAGACACGACGACGTATCAACACACGACTGCCACTGCGTTGCTGGGAAGGTGCGACTCGTAGCAGCTTGGCGAACTCGAGTGGGCGCCACTAATCTCACGTCGAGCGTCACTGCCGCTTGTTGCGCTCCAGCACGATCACGCGACACCCGCTCCGTCTCCCCGGCCAATTGTGACACAGACGACACAAAGGCGCCTATGATGAGACCCAAGACGATGGGGGCGATGAGTATTCTCATATCAAAACGTGGAATAATTATAATAAATTAGTACGTCTTTATCCTCAATCACAACAACTATGAAACAGGACGTCAGTAAGTCACTCACTTTGACGGTAGTGGCGCTGATTGACGATTGACGATTGATGTCAATGAGTTTCAACCGACCTTCTTTACCAATTTGCGTTGGTTTTTGTTAGCTCCGCTTACAATCGATCAAAAGTATGGCGTTTGGGTTATTCCATTTTGCATGAGAAACCTCAAACTGGACTCATCAGAGACAGACACGAACACATGCACCTGTGCCGCAGTCGCAGTGGTGTGGTGGAGTGCGAGGTAGGCACGAAACTAAAACTGCAGCGACCCCCCAAGCATTAGTATTGTTATTGTCGTTGTTGTTTTGTTGTTGTTGTTGTAGATTACAAATAGGCTATTTTCTTTACTTGTAGTTGACATGCCCCGCTCATTCCGCACTCTCCCTCTCTCTCTCTCTCTCTCTCTCTCTCTCTCTCTCTCTCTCTCTCTCTCTCTCTCTCTCTCTCTCTCTCTCTCTCTCTCTCTCTCTCTCTCTCTCTCTCCACTCTCACCCACTCAACCTCACACCATTTGCTCGATCAAATCTCCGCACTTTTTTCACGACTTGCTCACTTGCTCCAGCAGTCGAACACACACTTCATCAACCCCTCGGTCATAGGCATACTGCAATGCAGTGGCACCCCTATAAAACAAAAACTCAATAAGATCCACACGTAAACAGAGAAAAGGACTCTCTTATTTTGTGCCGTACTTGTGGTCCTGCATTTTGGGATCTGCGCTGTACTGCAGCAGCACTGGGATAATCTTAGAGTGTCGCCAGTACACCGCACAGTGCATTGGTGTTCGTCCGTACTTTTCTTGCAAATTAATATCCGCCCCAGCCTACACAAAACAACAAAAATTTTAACATGACGTTTTTTTTATAAAAAAAAAGCAAAAGCTAAAGTACCTTTGCGAGAGCCAGTGCGACATCGGCATGGCCAAACGAGCATGCGACATGCAGGGGAGCCATGCTGTCGGACCGGCGCTTGTTGATCACCGCTCCACCTGCAATGAGTGCCTCGCATGCCTCCACATGCCCATGGGCTGCACGCACACAAACAGCAAATCGTTCAGTCGCGCTTACGTTCCCTCTCTCTCTCTCTCTCTGTCCTTTCTTCTTGCTTACCTGCTGCACCGTGTAGAGCCACTTCTCCGTTGATGGTCGCTTGGTTGGGATCCGCACCGGCCTCGAAGAGGATCTTGATGAGTGCCACATGACCGTTGGATGCAGCGGCATACAGCGCTGTCTGACCCAGCGAGTCGTTGGCGTTGACAATGCGCTTGCCACCTGCTCGAATGAGTCCCTCCAGTGCTGTCGCATCACCTTTGCGTGCCGCCTCGCGCAAGTCCGATGGGTCCACGGCAACGCGACCCTCACGCAGCACGCGTTCGCATGGCGCGTGTCCTGCAGATCGTGCGCGTTGAAGTGGCGTCTTCCCTGTGCCATCCTGTTTCCTCCAGTCCGCGCCAAACGACATGAGCAGTTGCACAACGGCCGAGTGCCCGTTGCGTGCCGCCTCGTGCAGCGCCGTAAAGCCACCACTGTCTGCCTTGTTCACATCTGCACCACAATGAAGCAGAGCTCGCGTCGCAAGAACATGTCCCGCCTGCGCTGCCGTGTGAAGCGGAGTCTCGCCGCCACTGCAAACAAAACCATATGCGTAAGTGGGTTTCACAAAAGACGAATCCTTCTCTCCAGGATAACTACAGCAAAACCAGAGTTGCAAAAAAAACCCCCCACTGTGTTTGCGCTTGCAATCGAAAAATCGTCATGCGCATTCTTATGAGTGGTACAATCGACAATCCTCCATTTGCGGTTGTCGGGCGCAACCAGACGAGCCGTCGCAGCGCATCCCACACCACACCACTCACAAAACTCAGCCGGGGGGTGGGGGAGTGCACCGAAGACGGTTGGGATTGCGGCAAACGCGTCACTGTCAAACCAAAAAATGCGAATCGAACGAAGACCGAGAGAAAAAAAAAAACGAAAAAAGAAAAACCAACGACCACATCGTCAACAGCGCATCGTATGCAGCAGTGCTCCGTGCAGCGCATACGCACAGACACATACAGGGCAAGGAGCGGCAAATGGGGCGGCATACAGCCCAGCGGCAGTGTAAATCGGGCAAAAAAGACGTTCGGACAATCCTGGTGACGTAACAGATTTTTTCTTTTTTTTTTTTTTTCTTCTTCTTTTTTCTTTTTACCTATCGGTTCTGTTTATCTCGCCGCCGTTCTCGGCGAGAACTTCGATGATGTCGCCCTGGTCGCTGGCAGCTGCCTCGTGGATGGCGGTCTGGCCGACCTCGTCGACGCCTTCGATGAGGGCTTTGGCGTCGGCGCCCTTCTTGCTCAGCTGCCGCACCAGCGCGTCCTTGTCGCCCGATGCAACCGCCTGGCGCAGCTTGCCCGTTCCCATGTTCCCTTTGCGCGACATAAAAAAAGGATCAGGAAGATGTGAAATAGTGATCATTATTTTGCATTGTATTCAATTTCGATTCCTCAATCACGATCATGAAATGTGCATAAATAAACAAAGGGAAGGCTTTCAAGTTGGTTGCATTTGATTTGGGTCTACTGGCCGCTTGCAATTTTGTCGGAGCCAAGCCAGAAGGACACCTGGAGTTTGCCCGGAAGCAAAATGCGCTGCGTTGCCACGAGCGAGCGCAGTCGTGGATCCGCATAGAGAGAGTTTTGCAGCAGATTAAGATCCTACACGACAACACAAAATGAATTGTAATTTATTATTTATATTTATATCAGGTATGCGTGAAACAGAAAAAAGAGGGGTAGGTACTTTAAGAGTGCGGTTTGTGTTTCGCACACGCAACAAAGCCATTGCGCCCGTGTTGGAAATGTGGTTCTTCTCAAGCGACAAACTCTCAATGACTTCAGTCTCATTGAGCACTTCGGCGCACTACAGCACAACACAATGGTGAGAAAGAGAATAAGGCACACACAACAACGGGAAGAAAGGGGGATACCATGATAGCTTCGGCGTCGCCAAAGTCACAGTCGTTGAGGATCAGTCTGCGAGGAACATCATGCTTAATGATTCGTTGGGTCTGTGAGATGATACGTACGACGTGATAGAGCGGATGGTCTTGCACTGGATGGCGAGGAACAGCTCGCGAAATCCGTCCATGGCCAGCGAATGAGACCCGGACAAGTTGAGCGTCTCCAAGTTGAAATTGTGTGCGAGCGCATTGCAGAGGAGTTTCATCTCAATGTGCTACACACAGTGATACGAAGACAGTGAGACAACAACAAAAAAAAACGTGTATGTATGTATGTATGTATGTGTGTATGTATGTATGTATGTACGTATGTATGTATGTATGTGTGTGTGTGTGTGTGTGTGTGTGTGTGTGTGTGTGTGTGTGTGTGTGTGTGTGTGTGTGTGTGTGTGTGTGTGTGTGTGTGTATGTGTGTGTAGGTGTGCGTGTATGCATTTAAGTATGTGTGTGTGTGGGTACCGAAATGGAATTTCCGCCAATGTGAAGGGACTTGAGCTGTATGTTGTCGCGCAGAACATTTGCAATGAGACGCATGCAGTCGGAGCCCAACATCATGCCGTTGATGGAGAGCGTCACGAGCGACCGGTTGAGCCGTAGGGCTTCGCACAGCAGCTCGGTTGTTTTGCGGTCGCCTGTGTTGCCTCCGACGTGCAGCGACTGGAGGCTCTGGTTGAAGCGTAAAGCTGTGAAGATGGCGGCACATCCCTTCTTGTCCAGTCCCGTGTGGCCCAAGTCAATCGACTCGAGTGTTGGCGCATTGACTCCCTGTCGTGTAAATGTGCATGTTAGTTCTTGCCTGCCTTTTGCTCTCCAATTGCTTACCGATGGGTGGGGAATGAGGAGTGCGGCGAGTCGCTCGCCCACCTTCGAACCGAGTTTGCAGTGCCGCAGACTGATGGAAGTGGGTTTGCCGTGGGCGGCAACGAGCTCAAAGAGTGCCTTGACACCCGTGAAGGTGACGCGGGTACGGTTGAGGACGAGTTCAAGCAGCGGACAGGCGGCACCAAAGCGACGGTGGAGTGTCGACGAGAGCAGCTTGAGCCCATCATCCTTGATAGGATTGTGACTCAGGTTGAGGTAACGCAGCGAACACGAACCCTGCGCAAAACGAAAAACAGGTTCAAAATCCTACTCTCCTCTCCAAAAATCAAAATAAGACAAACATTCATACCTCAGCAAGGGAGTTTGCCAAGAGCACCACATGATCGTCCTTGAGGCCGCACTCGCGCATGTCCAGATGAGTCAGGCGTGCACGCACACAGCTGCTGCGCACCAGCTGCTCACATGACATGGGCCCGAGCGGGTTCGACCGCAGCACTATTTCGTGCAAATCTGTTGCGCGGTTCAGAATCCCTGCGAGCGCCTATGGCCCATTCATTATGTCCAGTCAGTCACACATATACTTTGATGCATTCACGGAAAGAGTTCGGTACCATTGAGTCTGGATGTTGAATTTTGCAGTTAGACAGGTCCAGTGAGGAGACTGTGCCTCTCTGCTCAAGCAATTCACCCCTACACAGGCAGGACACACACATAGATCGAGAGAAAACAATAGAATGAATAGGTGGTTGTGAGGCAAAAGGAAGCATTCGTACAGACATCCGAGTGAAGTGACATCGAGCGAGTTTTGGCTCAGTACAAGTTTCTTCAATCGAAAGTTGACCGTGAACAAACGCGATCCATCCATTCTACGCAAGGGTCCAATTAGAACAAAGAAAGAGAGAGAGAGAGAAAGGAGGGGAAAAGAAACAAAGTGATAGAAAGAGAGAGGAGAGGAAGAAACAAAGTGATAATAGACAAGGAAGAAAGAAACAAAGTGATAGAAAGAGAGAAACAATTTTTTTGAATGAGAGGTAAAGACGTGCCTGAGTTTGACTTGGGAAAGCAGTGACTCGCAGAGGGTCCTGAGTTGGCTCGAGGAGAAACTCGCTTTGGTGAGATCGAGTGTTTCGAGCACCTGTGCGTTGTCAATGGCACGATCCACTTGCGAGACCACTGCATCAATTGGGTCTTGGCGCTGTTTTCGCAACCTGGCACAGAACACAGTAGACATAAAAGAAGACATCAGCAAAGTGAGAGATGTTACTGCTCGTACCTGTTCCAATAGTTGAGTTTGAAGAGTTCGAGAGCACTGAATCGGTGGTGATGCATTGGACGAGGAGGTGGGGGTTGAAGACTGTCACGCAGCACAGCCTAACACACATACAGAGAAGACAAAGTGATAGAGAGAGAGAGAGAAAGGAGGAAACAAAGGAGAGAGAGATAATCGAAAAAGATACAAACAGAGTGATAAAGAGAGAGAAAAAAAGGATAGAGAGACGCACATGGACAAGAACAGATAAAAGTGAGATCTCTCAAGTGCGCGAGGAAGTCAAAGTGGGAGGCATACGCGATATTCACGGGCGAGTTTAAGGATTGCGTCGCTCATGTGACGGCTGCACAGAAATGTCACGTGCTATAGAGGACAGAAGAGTTACATTTCAGAGAAGAGTAAGAGTTGCGTTTAGGACACGCAAAAACTAGCGTACGTTTTCGGATTTGAGATCAACAACAATGGACATGACGGAGGAGGAGGAGGAAGGGACGGCAGTGAAGGCGACCACGTTGGACCAGGGCATAAAAGTCCACTCTGCCTCGTTAGGGAGAGGGGCTGAGGAGCCAGCGGACGGCGCGGCGGACGACAAAGGGTTGGCGGCGGCGGCGAGACCACGCTGGGAGACGCCGTAGAGAACGCCGTCGTAGGCAATGGCAAGTGCACCCTTCTCAGTCTCATCCTACAGAGAAAGAAACAAAGTTAAAGAGAAAGGGAGAGAGGAGAAAGAAACAAAGTGAGTGAGTGTGTGTGTGTGTGTGTGTGTGTGTGTGAGAGAGAGAGAGAGAGAGAGAGAGAGAGAGAGAGAGAGAGAGAGAGAGAGAGAGAGAGAGAGAG